>JAVJAP010000077.1:0-203649 GCA_034770075.1 Aralia elata
TTATAACTTGTGATTATTGGTAAGTTAGATTGAATACTATCATTGCCGCCAGAGCTACATTTCTACTTAATGTTAAGGGATTATGTTTGTGGAAAAAACTAAGAGTTTTTCTAATAAGTCAGTCTAATTTTTGGAACAAAGGGGAGTACTACATTGAGTGCATACAGTATATTAATAGACTTGTTTAGTTGTAGCTTATGATATAATTCTTTATGACTGCTAGCCCACAAAAGCACGTGTTAATTTCTACCCCTGTCACTTTGGGTTTATTCCCCCCATGGGTAGGTGGTTAGAGGGCTTGAAGGACAAGCGATGGTCAAAAATTGTAGAAAATGGTTTTCAAACATAATAATGGATGAATCACTGTAACATTATAGTGAATAAAGATGAGGAAATCAATTACTAGCAACATATAGAGCCCTCAATGAATTTGAGTCATTTTTATTTATTTCCTCCATCTTTTATGCAATTATCTTGGCATATAACTAGCATTTTAGATTGCAGCAAAAAGAGAAAATAGCACTTGTCCCAAACAAAAAAAAATATACTTTACAGATAATGTGTTTAATTCCCTTCTTCAAAATGTTGCTAACGAAAGCTATTAATAACTATAACCAAAACATGTTCTATCCATCACCCTAAAAAATCCCCATATATTTCCTTTTCTAAAAAAAATAAAATTCTCTGCCTAAGTTTTTTCCAACAAACCAAGGACTAATTTCCATTTTCGTTTGATCGACGGGTTCCCTTGAAACATAACTAGATTCTCCTCCATTGGATCATTCCAACATAAATATCATCCTTTATAAATTCTTTGGAGCTTAATTCATTGTTTTCTTTGAAAACAATGGTGAGTACACTAAAAGCTTCTTTCATTCACAAATTCCACTTGAGTTTGGCTCTGTGTTGTCTTGACTCAATGGGTGGTAACAGCTAGCAGAAGAGAAGAAGTCCTTGGACTAATATGCAGAAAAGCTTATATGCAGAAAAGGGTATATTGCAAAACCTCTTTCATTCTAAATTTGGAACATTGGACTTGTGCGTTTACACCAGTGAGTTTCATGCATAATATGCAGAGAAAAGGGTATATGTTTTCGACAGGACTAATAGATGAATCATATATGCTCTCTGTGTAGTTTAACACATATATATACTATGAAATGTTGGTTTAAATTTAAAGATTCTCAAAGTCCAATAATATGTTGTAATTATTTCCAGGTAGTGCTAATACCTTTGAGGGACTCCCGGGTTTAGGACCTTCTCATCTCCAGCCATCCAGTTTATCTTTCTGAAAAAAGAAAATGCCCATTAACTTTGAGCTTCCCACAACTGCTTTCTTAGAGGGTTCATAAAGGAATAATCTTGTCAATCAATTTTAAGTCTGCTTCTGATTTATGCAGTTTGAAATAATGCAGTATTCCAAAAACAAAACCATTCAATTTTGGATACTAGTGATTAAAAACATAATTACGGACTAATAGCACAAAATGAATGAATTATAGGTCAAAACTTTTGTAGATGTCTCAACAAATTACTAGCTTCAGAAGCTTTTGTTTAAAATTGATACATAATACAATGGAGGAGGACTTGATCAAAAGGAAACTAATTTATGCTTGATTAAAAGGTAACTGTTATGTTGGGTTTCTGTTTGCCTTTTTGTGTTGCTGTGTTCAGTGATGAAATTTTAGTAATGATTCTACTTTTTTGTCTTCCTAAAAGTCGTCGTTTTAGAAATGTATCTCTAATTTTTTGTAACGAGGGGAGTATAACAATGAGTACATATATACAATGTAATAGACTAGTTTAGTGTAGGTTAGGTTATTTACCATTATGACTGCTAGCTTAAAGCATGTGTATTGTCTACCCCGTCACTTTGGTTCTTCCCATAGGGTTAGGTGTTTGTAAGAGGGCTTGCAGGCCAAGATTTGCTCAAAATTTGACAAAAAGTTAAAATGATTTTCATACATATTACAAAATTCTGAAGCATTTAATAGTGCAAACAAAGTTGAATTCATTGAATATTAATTAAAAAGCATAATATAGGCCTCAAAATTTTTTATTCGTTTTATTTATTTCCTCTATCTTTTATGCTTGTATTGGCAATAATTAGCGTTTAGAATGCAAAAGAGAAAATTAGGCAGCTTGCCAAACAAATTCTTTACAGATCATTTGCTTAATTTATGCTAAAATTTGCAAGTAAGCTAATAAGAATAATTACCAAAACATGTCACCGTCACTCAAATATCCCATATATTCCTTTTCTGATTACCCATTAATGATGTTTCAGTCAACTATGAAACAATTATGTCCACAAAAAAATAAAAATTATCTGCCTAAGTTTTTTCCAACAAACAAGATTAATTTAATTTCGTTTGATCGGACGGTCTTGATCCTTATTAGATTCACACCATTGGATCATTCCAACACAAATATCTGCCCTCTTATTAAAATACATTGGAGGCTTAATTGTTCGTATGCGAAACAAAGAGAGTACACACAAAAAAGGAAAAACTACTTTCTTTCTTTATTATTACTTGAGAGTTTGCTCTTTATGTGTTGTGTTAAAGACAATGGGTTTAGGTAAACATTAAGAAGAAGTAAGTCATTTGGCCTTTTCCACATGTTCTAGACTACTAGGTTCTCGAAGAGGCGACGGATTTGAGTGGGACGCGATGCCTTGTGTGAAGGCTTACAAAAGTGTATCCGAGTGATGAATACAGAGGCCGATGGGTAGCTGAAGCTGGCTTTGACAGGGAAAGCTTATGCTTATATCGCCACAATTAATGAAAACTGGAACCGTTCCAACTAGACTTTTTCTGCTTCAGTTCTGCATTTGTTAATTGTTGCTTAATTTGTATTTTTTTTTAAAAGTATGTTTCCGAGTATGTAAATTTCAAATCATCAAATGAATAATGCACAGATTTCTTCCTATGTTCATACTCTTTTTTACTTTAGCTACATACGTATGGTGTTTAATTTGTTAAAGGGACTTTGTGAGTTTTACCACCAGAAGTTCAAGGATATATGCTAAGAGGGACAGCTCCTGTGTTATTCTCTTTTAAAGTTTAGCGCGAGCGCATAATTTGGGTTTTGGCAGTGGTGAGTTTGGTTCTGTTTCATTTTTTTGTCGAGCTCACTGAAATTTCTTTCCTCACATTTTCCAATGAGAGTAAATGTATAGATTTTCTAAACTTAAAATCCGATCCTCATTGTTTTAGAAACGTATTTAAGTTTGCACCAGGTTTATCGTTGGAGTACAAGCAAAAGGGTAATATGTTTTAGACATATGCATGTTGCGTTTTCATCTGAAATTGTAATATAGAAAGGGTCATTTTTGGGAGCATTTGATTTAAGTCATATCTTTTAGCGTTGCTGAGTGACATGTAGAGAGATAACGTGTTTTAAAAACTCCGACAGACGACCTCTGATTGTTTTTGAAGTGTGCATATTATACCCAATGAAACAAGGGTGAGTACTATTTCTTCCGTCCAAGCAGTATTCTACATTCTTGTTGGAACCCTAAGCTTTTTTGCTCTATAGGTTTCTAATGTCCATCATCTCCATCTTTTCCTTTATTTTATGCTTTCTATTCTTTCCAACAAGTCCATCTTTTTTCCTTCCTTTCTGGGCTTTTCTTTCCTTTGTGGTCTTGTATTATTTAGAGTTTAGCAGTTCTTAAACAATGCTTAAATAACAAAGGGCATGCACCAATACATGCAAGCTTCAGAACACATAAAGTTCATTTGCTCTACGTCTGATTGATCTGAGGGACCTTATATTTGCCAAAAAGTTAGGGTTTGATTAATTATCATGCAAAAACTATAGGTGGAGGTAATTTCCCAAGAAAATATTATTTTTGTTAAGGTCATCAAAGTCTATTGGAACGCGGTATTAATTTTCTGAATACCTTCAATGTTTACCGGTATTTACTGATTCATTTAAGGGACTAAATGATTTGCATTAATGGCATCCATGTTGTGTAAGTAACTATATCAGGGGACTCATACCTAATTTTTGTTGCTCTCTTTACTCTGTAACACTTTTCCTACTATGGAAATGTTGGTTAATTATTTTGAGATTCTCAATTCTATATAATATATTTTCGCGAAGGGGAGGATTTTTGTATCGGTAACAAATTCACCATTCTGTTCCAACCCATGTTTTGGGCCAGCAGTGTATGATGAAAGCAGCATTGTAGTGAGTATTAAGGAAGGAAGCAGATTATAGGCAAATATTCTTAGTTTTTAGTAGTCACTGGGGGATTCTCTTTCAGTTTTCCTCCATCTTTTCTTGACTTAAAATGTTCAGCTTTTGTTGAATCACTGTTACAGAAAATAGTGGAAGAGGAGGACAGCAAATAGGCAGCAAGGCCCAGCAATTATATATGCCAGACCAAAAGGAAACTGTTGGTATCTGTTTGCCTTTTTGTATTTGCTCTATTGAAGGATGACCATTAATACTAGTAATGGTTTCTCCTAGCTTTTTTTTTTTTCATAATTATTTGGTTTCAGTTTAGTGGTTTTAAATTCTACATGTATCTATGCTGTTATTGAACTACTACCCATTATTTTGACCCCTAAAAAACCATTCATAGTATTACTCAATTTTGGCTCCATAGCTATTTTACCAGCTTCACCTCATTCTCTCAGAGGCTTTGTATTTTACTGGAATACCTTTTCCTTCTTCTTTCATTATTCTTTAGGGGAACCCTTTTTTGTACTTATTTGTTTGCCTGTCACATAGGTCCCATTGGAAAGACTTCAAGCAATAATCGGCCCTTTCCTTATTTTTACTTGAATCCTTTTCCATCTTTCTTTCATTTATTCTTTAGGGAACCTTATTATACATATTAGTTTGCCTTTCACCTTGGTTCCATTGGAAAGACTTCAAGCAATATTGGCCCTTTCCTTTTTTAGGGACCAATATTAGGGGCAAGGTTTAAGATTCTTGAATCTCCTATATACAGTACGTGGATCATTCTTTTAGCAAACAAATATCTTAACTTTGGCAACTAGACTCTTCAGAACTTTCCAAAACTCATCTTCCCATGCTCCATTAACATAGCAAATATTTTTGTTTCACTATTTGAACTAAATAACTAAACATGTAATTTGATGTATTTTTTTTTTTATTTAAAAAAAAAATCCCCCAGAAGGCTTTAGCATAACAAACTCGAACATAAGAGGACTGCACTTGACTTGTTGAGACGAGCAATATTGACTGTTACCTTGATGCCCTATATAACCAGTAATTTTTGAAAAAGGGCATATAAATATCGAGCTCCATTTTGTCCAATAGTTTGACCCTTAACATAGGAAATTTGTACAATTCAATATGACTAAAGATTACAAAGCAAGCACATGTAAAACTAATTCACTACTTGAATGGAATGAGGTTATTTAGCAGCTCAGCATCCACCACAGCATCTTTAACGCTGGAAAATTTCGGATCTGATCAAGCCAAAACTATAAGTTGTCCAAGAGTATTAACCTCACGCTGCTCCAAAGCTCTCTTTCAAAAGTTGGTATTTCTGTGTTTGCTGTACAAATAGAGAGACATCATATATGTTATATGTAAATGGAGCACACCACAAACATGCAGGGATATATATCTTGAGCTAATGGCTGCACAAATGCATATCAGAGGAACCCATACCTTGTCTGACACAGATGGAAGAGATCTTTTGCAGCGCCTGCTCAAAAATGTGATGTTTTAATAGTCAAGGGGTGTGCCATCAGAGAATTGTCGCGTGTCCAGTTTTTTCTTCAAGTGCAGCCATCGCAGCTTCGTTCATCTAGCAGCAAATTATATTAATTTGACAACTATGCTAAAGAAAAAAATCAAGTGCGATGCAAATAAGCGCACGCACTAACATGGAGGGGGAAAAAGGATGGGAGGTTTAAAAAACACATTGCCGAAATATAAACAGACCAGTGCAGCAAGGTCAGCTTCCACTTAGGTTCTTGCCAAGTCTCGTTCTTCCCAATGGCAATCAAGTCCTCACTAGCATCTAGTGGTTTCATCCTAGCATAGAGCATTTTAAGATCTATGTCCCTCGCTCATCTGGACAGGGCATAGGGAACATAAAGAAGTTTCCCCAAACCTTCCAGGCCGTTAAGACTGCACGGGTCCATCACCTACGGCCTGCATAATTGTGTTAAAATGACGAGAGACGCTCAAGTAAACAGATAATTTAATAGTCATTTTGATCAATTACATAATTCAAGAAGACGAACGGAAATAAGACTTGCACCTATTAGTGGCACCAATAATATTAATAACACCGCGTCGCTTGGTTCTGCACCATCTAAGCTCTATCAGTAGCTGAAAAATTAGATATATTCAGAACATACACAATAACAAACTTCATGAAGGATCTATTACTAGGTTAGCTGACTCCTCATGACTCTTGTATTTTAACTTTACCTGGTTCAAATGCCGCTCTACAACCCATCCCCCCTTTTTTTCCTCGTTTTGTTGTCAAGGCATCCACCTGCAAAAATTATGCAATTCATTAACAAAACCATTCCTAAATAACTTGACAGTCTCTTACAAAAAAATCAGGCTATGTAGCTCTCAAATCATTTCATTCTTCACTTTTCACTAACCTATTAAAGACCGGTGAAACAAGTCACTCTAACCTAATGATATATGGAATGGGAAGAAAGATATCGAGGGATTTTGATCGTCTGTTTAGGAAAGTACAATTAAGATAGAGGAAGACACCAAGGGGAAACAAGTTATTTTCAGCAAAATAAGTCACATTCAAAACAGCAGAAACTAGGAACAATGCATTACCAACTAATGGAAAATAATGAACAATGAAGTTGCATTACATTCTGACTTTTCAACATCAGCTAAATCTACTTGCTCTGGTTTAACAGTGACCAGAGAGATCATTCCTATTTCACTACTGGCTAAACTACCTAATGATACGTTTTAAATCATCTACAAATTATTAAAAAGGAGTTTAGATCAATAAACTTAGGGGAGTAAGTTTGATAACAATAATAAATATTACTGGGAAGAACAACAAACAATCGCACCTAGAAAATAAATAAAAAAAAATAAAAAAATTGACTAGATAAAAAAACAATAGACAACCATCAGAGCACGAGTAGTAACCTCATCGAAGAAAAAGTATGCATGGTAGAAACATGTCCTAGCACGACTCTCTGAATAGTGTCCGCAACGGACTACTTACTTTCACCAACATAATTTATTTTAATTTATTAGTTTAAGAGTTCAGGGCCCTTCACAGAAAACAACAGAAAAATCAGTATAAAAAACGCAGTGGAAAGCATCATGTGGAAACAACAAATTTTTGAGTATGATACGGGAGGAACAAACCTTGATGTGTATGAAGTTCGCTCCTGCTTCATTAGCAACTGCCTTGGCTATTAATTGTTTTACCACATCCTGGAGGCCCAATAAAGCAATAATCCTGTCATTCTAAATCCACTCCAAATTCCTGAAGTGCAAAACATTTCATTCCGAATTTAAAAGCCATAGTTAATCTATATAGACCAAGTTACGGAACAGAACATGACTCAACATGAAAACCAATGCTCAGGCATTATTTGACAACATACACTAGGAAAGGAACAGGAAGAGGAGAGAGGAGGGGGGAAAAGGCGGGGGGGTGGGGGGGGGGACTTCATCGGTGAATTTTAAGCTAAAAGAAAATTATTAATAAGGACCCTTCCCCCCCTCCTTCAAGGCTTTTAGGGCATAGAGGGAGAGATAGGGGGAGTGTTTGGAGAATGGAAAGTAATGGTACATAAGAGGTAATCTTTTGGTACCGATGTAGAGAAGGGTACCTAGTCGACTCTTTTCAAAATCCCTTCATATTTACATTGCCTAATTATACAATAAGTTTAGAAATTACCTCATAATCCTCTGGATGTTTTATTCCGCCTAACTATTATAACGGTCAAACTCCTTTCCCTCAACCAAATCAAAGCCCTCCAACATCTTCCCCATTTTATACATTGGGAATAGCAGAGTAATCCTTCTCTTCTAGAAGAGGGTTGAACCATATTACGCTGCTTCCGTGCAGATAGTCATACAGAAGGCTAGGTAAAATACCACGCCATTCAGAAAATCATATAAACAAAAAACCAAAGCTAAATCGGAGAAAACGTTGACAAAACTATAAATTAGAATTTGTATATCCCTGAGTCTTGTAAACAGGATGAAACTATACTACCTCCCTCCTGTTCCACGTTTGAATTTGTTATGGTTGTAATAAACATATTTGTGGGCACAGAGTTTAAGACATGTTGACACAGTTTTATGAAGGTTCATTATTCTTCGTTTAAAATTGTACTTTAGATGTCTACAGAATATTTGAGAAAAAAAAGACTTATAATGCTAAACTATTGTTTTTCTATGTGTGTTAAAATGTCTTAAAATCTTACCACCAAGAACATTCAAAGTACTGCAGATGAACCATCTTAGTCAAAAAAATCAATACAAAAAGCATCCAAAAACTAACTAGAAACATGTGATCTGTACAGTTCAATTACAATTACATTTGGCATGAAGGAAGCAAAAATACACGGCCAGAGAGGAAAATTACAGAACAATTATGAAAATAAAGAAAAAAGGTTTCCAGGATAATTACAAAAAGAGTGAAGATCAGTTCTTGCAGGATGATACACACAAATATGTCAATATGGCTGAGACTCATTACAGAACATAAAGGAGAAGTGATTCAAGCAGGGTTCTAAAATTTTCCGCCTAGATATCCTAAGGACCCCGGGTGTAGGGCGGTCCTTGCCTATATTTGGTTAGGTACCTAGGCCTCTGTCTAGGTGGAATTAGTCCTCTACCGCATCGATATAATGAAGGCTTGAACATCTACAATGCTTGACATGTATTATAAGATTGTATTTTGGTAAATTTTCATGTAATATCTAAAATATTTACTTCCCAGTATATGCTTTATATATTATATACAAATATAGAAAAGATAATTATATATAAGTCCGCCTAGGAATTGACACTATGTCAGGCCAAAGGGGTAAAAACTGGAAAATAAAGACCAACTAATAGTAAATTCTAGTAGACTTGTCATATATATGTATAGCACATGGCCACATGGGGTAGTTAGATTATATTTAAAGTGAAGGATAAGAAAAAGTAGTGTAGGTTAGTAGCCTTTAACTTTTCAGCATTTCTCTCTGTAAACATTAGTTGTGCACTAGAGAATTTATTCTCTAATGTTTTATGAAATCATGTGGAATTAATGTAATTGAAGAGAAGCTTGTGTGTTTAAGCTTTCTCCTTATTTTCTCTATCTCTCTTCTCTCTCACGAAAATCTACAGTAGGAATTACTGAATTTTCTATCATTCTTTCTCCCCAAAATTATCTATTTCTCTATATCTATTCTCTTGTTCTATCTCAGTTTCTCTCTATCTATCTCTGTGTCTATCTCTATTCTTAGGTCAGGTACCAACAGGGGCCTGACAAATTGCGTATCAGAGCTCAAGTCCTATTCAAACTCATCATCTTCTTCCTCTAAATCCTTCTGTTTTCTTCCATCTTTCAACCTCTGGAAATCTTCTCGTATTCCAGTTCCAAATTGAAATCTATCGCTTCTATCCTCTTCTATTCTTCAATAACACCACTTATAATCATCCCCAATACATTCTACAGCCAACTCAAAGAATCACAACACCAAAAGAGCAGAGCCAAAAGCAATCACGGGAGGTCCTATTTTTCTGGAAAACCTGCAATTTGAACTCAGCAAATCTAAGTGATTAGTCATTTGTTTCTGGTAGGTATTAATCACTTCCTTCTTACTCATTTTCTAGTCTTATAGTAGTAGCTCATAACATATTTCTCATAAATCATCCAACACCCAAACTGTGTTTCAATCCTTATGTTGCTTGTTCTTCTCGGTCGGAAAATTTTTTCTAGAGTCTGTAATTTTACTTGGTTTGATCTGTTTTTATTTGTGATTCAATGACTTAATTCTCACTTTGTTTTTTAGCCATATCTAGCATTAGTTTAGTCATTCAAAAACCCAAAAACATAGTTATTATATTTTCAGTTTTCGCAATTCTAAAACTAAACAATTTTTGCTATATTGTTAGTATTAATGCTTGTTACTGCCTGTGTTAACTAGTGTTAGTATTTAGCTTTGATCCTTTGATGCTTGTGCTTATTTACTCATTAAAAATTTCAAACTAAGCAAGTAGCTAGTTGAGTTTAAAAACCTTGTTCTATTTAGGTGGGATTACTCAATTTGTATTCGCTGAGGATAGTCCACTTCTCACACAAAAGCTACTCATAGCTTCTCTTACTCATAATCAGGTAGTATGGCTACAACTTTGATCATTTCTCACAACTTTACAATCACAATTGTTTTGTGATTTTCAATTTTCACTCAATTTTTTTTATTTATTGGATGGTACCATCACAAATGTTGCAGCATAGGACCTTATCTGAGTTACAGAGAGTATACAAATGAGAAGTTTGCGTGCTCAATTGATAAAAAATAGGATTATTTTCATAGTTGGTATGGAATGAGTTTTTGCTGAAACAAAAAAAGGGGTCTCAGATAATGAATAAGGGTATTGGTTAAAAAACTCTTTGGAGATAAATAGAAGGGACAAGAAGCCAGTTCACATGGGTTTATAGAGGAAACAAGGGATTGTTTAGAGGATCTCAGTCATGCTGAGAAGTTAAGGGGCCAAAACACCATGAAGAAAATGATGTCCAATGGAGGTGGAGGAAACTAATTTTTAATAAAAGAAAATGAAGAGGGGAAGGAAACTCAAGCATCTTCAAACTTGTGTTCCCATCATTCACTAAGAACTAAAGTGATAATGCTAGAACTGGATCAAGGAAATGTGAAGAAGCAAATTGTGAAGGAGTTCCTATATCATGATTGAGTATGATGGAATATAAGGGGACTAGTCCATATATTTGATGATGCTAAGAAGTTGGTGCAAGACTGATGAGAAGGACTCCTTGTATGGATTGGGTCCACCCACCAATGATGAACCTACCACAATATTAAGGGAATCATTTATTTGATGAAAGAGGACCGACATCATTGACAACATTCAACATTGGTGCTACTAAACCAAAATTTGGAAGAAGAGTTCTAGGAATACTTTTTTGGGAATGTCACCATTGTTTGACAATAATCTTTGATAGTGGAGCAAGGAAACATGAAGGTTACAAGGAGTGTTGGGCACTTCCTGAACAACAAACAAAGAGTTTCCTTGGTAATGCGAGCTATCAAAACCAAGCCCAACATGCTGTCAAATCAGGCTAGAAAGAAGTGCTGACAGTCACCTACATTTCAGCTTCCACAAGGTCCAAAGAATTTTATACAGAACTTTTTGAGAAATATGGGAATTTCACTTTGGGTGAATGTTTGCCATCGTCCCAAAAATGGACTGGTATGGCCATCCTCTTGATCCTTGGGAGAGATTAAAGTGGGAAATGTCCATCCAGAACAAACACTCAGAGAAAATCAGGATCAACAAATTTCTTTCCCTCATGCCTTATCCTGAGTATGTGAGAAAAAATCAATAGCCAATTTATTTCTTCCAATCCTATGATCACAATAAGTCCACTAAAAAGTTTTGCAATCAGCCCTATCTTCCCATTCAGTACACATGTAAATATCAATCATTCAGTTCCTTAATAGTTCCATTGCTTCTTTCAATACAACCATTAAAAACATGCTTCCCACTTGTCCTATGGAAATGCTTCAGATCAAAGACTTAGTAGAATTGGAGGTTCTAGCATGGATTTCCTTATATAAGGGCATATGAAGAGTAATTGGGAATAGCTTTAAAGGAAGCTATATGAACAAAGAGCACTTGCATTCTCCCTAATGTTGTTTCTTGTTGGTGACTATACTGGAAAGTCCCCTGGTTTAGAAGTTACTGCGAGGACATTACAAATGCTAAAGAAATTCTACCAAGAGCATGATGACTATGGTTGAGGTTGTTTCAGGTTGAAAAGTTTTGGGACAGGTAAAAGCCACAGGATAAAGGTGCTCTTAAACCAGGAAATCCATTGCCCCTTGGTGACTTCAGAAGATACTCAACTCCCTATTTCAAGTGGAAAATGAAGGAAAATTAGAACAACTTAGGCAAACCTCGTGTGAATACCGTACCATTGATGCAGCCACTTCTATCTTGTGAAGTTTAACCCTCAAAAACTGCAAAAAAATAATGATGCATCTTATGGTCCAAGAAAGCAGTGTCTTTTCTTTACTTCATTTTTAGAGGGTATAGGTATAGCAAGAACTCCCAAATAGGTCAGTTTTGGGGTCAAAAGTAGCTTGGAGTGAAATCTTAAGTAAAAGCAGTTTTTCTTTGATAACAAGTGAACAAGAACATTATGGCAGGCTATTACTAGTCTGAACCTTCTTCAAAACAGGTTCAATATGGGGTAAATGTCATTTCAATAAGATGAGTTCATGGAATATTTCCATACACAAGTCTATTGCACTAGGGAACATTTTATACTAGTAGCATCAAAGAGGTGGAGTAAGCTGGTGTGCAAAAGAAAGAATATTCACTTCTTATGAGGGCAAAAGTTTCCAAATGTCAAATTGGGGGCAAAATCCTTTCATCACGACCCATCATATGTGTACTTCCTAAGATTATTACTCTTGCAAAGAGTAGATGTTTCTAGCAAGAAGTTTGCAAATGATTACAAGACAGAGACAGAATTGGTGTTACTATGAATAGAGAGGGATTCATCCTTTTGGCAGCATATAAGTGGTCACTCTTTTAAATTGGAAAATGATGCAAGAAGAATGTGCAAATGACCTCAAAGTCTCTCCTTTACAACTATGGGGTATCCCCTGAAATTTCAAGGGGAACAACAGTTGAAAAAATTTCAAGAAGGAAATTGTAAAGGCAAGACTTTTCCATTGAACATGGTGGACAAGGCCTTGCAAATAGCAAAGTTTTAAATAAGCAAACTCCAACACAGGTCACTATGTCGTAATTACAAGATTCTCGAGGTGATACTAGAGGAAAAATTATGAGGAGACACCAGCCTGAGTTTACAAACTGTTCTGTTTTTTGGTACAAATTTCATGAGGACATAGAATGTTCTAAAGGAGGAGGGAATGTCAAAGCCCTAAAGGTATAAACTGGGAAATAGGGCAACCAACTAATTAGTAAAATTCTAGTAGATGTCATATATATGTAAGCACATGGCACATGGCACATGGCACATGGCATATGGGGTAGTTAGATATATTTGAGTGAAGGATAAGAAAAGTAGTTGCAAGTTAGTAGCTTTACTTTTCAACATTCTCTCTAGTAACTGAGAATTATTCTCCAAGTTTTATGAAATCAGTGAATTAATGACTTGAAGAGAAGCTTGTTTAAGCTTTCTCCTTATTTTCTCTATCTCTCTTCTCTCTCACGAACACAGTAGGATTTACTGAGTTTCTATCCTTCTCCCTTCCAAAATTATCTAATTCTCTATATCTATCTATGTTCTATCTCAGTTTCTCTCTATCTATCTCTGTTTCTATCTCTGTTATTAGGTCAGGTACCAATAGGGGCTTGAAAACCTAGGCGCTCTCGTCTGCCGTCTAGTTCCTCTTAGCAATTTTTAGAATACTGTATTCAAGTCAGACGTGTAAATGCAGATAACAGAAAGCAAGTTACAGAACTAGCAATTAAAATTTATGACGTCATAGTGAGTAAAAATATGTAAACAGAGTGCAATGGGTAGTTGCAAGGGTAAATCTTTTCCTAATATTACCTCAAAATCAGCCATAGTGATGCTAAGGCTTTCCATCTCTTCAGGGGACCATGGCTGCTTCCACCACTCTTCAGTATTGTTTCTTCATCCATAGGTTCCCTAGAAAACTCAAACTTTCTTTTATCTATAATTCTCTTCATAGCAAGGTTGCCAGCCTTGTTCGTCAGTGCAGCCAAAATCAGCTCCAACAAACCCTGGAGTGGACCTAGCTATTTTTAAAAGATCAAAATCACCTTCAAGTTTAAGCGTGCTTGTAAGCACCGAAAGAATCTCAACCCTTGCATTGTCATCTGGAACACCTAAAATAATCTCACGATCAAATCGTCCAGGCCTCCTTAATGCAGAGTCAACAGCATCAGGCCTATTAGTAGCTCCGATTACTAAAACATAGCCAGGTCTGCAATCAGAACCTTCTGAAATTGCATCTTTCCCAGATGGTCGTACAAGTCTATGTGATTCATCCATACAAGTCATTAATTGTGTCACAATGCGACGCTCCATCTCCCTCTGTAGATTTTCCCTTTTTGAAGCAATCGCATCAATCTCATCAATGAAACAATAGATGGTGCAGTCCTATATGCTTTTGAGAAACAGCTCCCTAATGTTCTCTTCTGATGCACCTGAAAAATTTAACCGTGTGACCATTAGAGCAAGCTTCTAAAATAAGGATCAGCACATGGAGTTGGAATACAATGTATTGTTATGTGCATCCAAATAATTTGCACAAATGAGATTCCTTCTTTTCTCCATTTAAATTAAAACATTTTAAAAAGAAAATTAACATTGGAAAACAATAATCAACATTTGGCACTGAGAAATTTCTTCAAGAACATCAATAGCAGCCAAATTATCAAGAATACATAAAGCATAGTGTAAAGCTAAAATAGTATTCTGAAACCACAAATTTTAAAGGTTTTAACCACTTGATGGAATGAGGTAGCTCAACTTCATCTCCTTCATCTCGTCCATAACTGTACTTCTTTTACTTTAAGAAAATATCCGATAATGCAAAAAGTTTTTAAAATTAAGAGTATACTATTAAAGAAGTTGTGTCTAACAACCCGCAGACACATCCGGACAACCCGGCCCTGATTTTAAGTAATTTACTGGTAGCTTGACTAGTAGCACGAGAGAGAAAAATTGGATGTATCCCGGTATTCAAAATAGCCCCTACAGGGTTAATAAATAAAGGACTCAATTTGGTCCTTCATTGTTCAAAATAGCCCCTTTAGCATGAAAGGCTAGATCCCTCTGAGGACAGGTCGCTTAAAGTAGTATAAACTACTGTGCATCCATATTTAGCATTTCAAAATATGGATTACCAAAATAAGATATTGATAAGAACATAACAATATTATCACTACAACTGCTAAATGCAAGTTTAATCAACCAAATTGCAAACAATACGAATATGAATTAAACCATTTGCAAGCTAACAACAAAAATAAAACAAAGAGTAATATACCCGATACACCAGAGACCAATTCAGTAGCTGAAATCTTGTAAAATGGAACCCCAGTCTCATTCGCAATGGCATGTGCAAGCTTAGTCTTTCCACACCCGGAGGACCCGTGCAACAAAATTCCAGACATTGGCTTCACTCCGAGCATCTGAGGGCAACTGCGGATGATTACAATGGAACAATCACCTCCATTTTCAATTCCTCCAGCACTCCATTCATCCCACCTAAGTCCCCGAAACCTCGGCCCATCTTTCCCCTTCACCTCACCCTCACCATTACTAAAACCCTTTTCTTTCCCCAATGTTATCCCCACTCCTTCATTTCTCCCTCCATGGTCAAAATTGATCTTCTTAGTTACCTTATCATTTCATAATCTCCAATTCTACATTCTTTTCCTCTAAATCCTTCGATTTCGCCAAATTTGTTACATTTTTTGAATCGCTATAACTCGAACGAAGCATAGATTTCATCAAATCAAACTCCGGCTCAAATTTCTCACTGAAAATTGCATCTTCAGATGTAGAAAATTGAACCATCCTTCTTCTTCTTCATCGGATGAAGTTGAACCGTGGAAACTGAAGATGATGAATTTTTGCCTCTTTGCCTACTTAAAATTATGCTGATTTTCCATATTTTGTAATCTCTCTTCACTTGTAGGGATTCTCCTCACTCTCTTACGAGCGGGAGTGGGAGTCCTGTCATCGTCGTCAACGTTGGATGTAGATGGACGGTCGAGATTGGTTGATTTGGTATTGTCGGCGAGATTCGACCTAGGATTTGGTTGAACGTGTCTGGTGAAAGGTTGGAGGCTTCCTGGCGGCTGTATTGCGGAAAAGCTGACCGGACGTGATCGAACGATTTGGTCGACGGTGGTGGTGAAATTGTTCTTATAGGATTGTTCTATATGACCGCGAAGGATTCTTTCGAAAACCACCTCCACCCCCACCGCCGCCGCCTGGTCTTCTTCTTCCTATGCCCTTCATCGCGCCGGAAAATTGAGTAAATTTTTAGGGTTTTAGGGGTTGTTTTTTAAGTGGTGGAGGTAATGGCACTGTTTCAGCTTATTTGGGTAGGAAACCTTATTTTAAAAAATAATTGAAAGCAATGTTTTATTAATTTATTTAAAATAGGAACAACCTAGTAAAAAGTGGAGTATAGTATAAAGTTGGTATGTATGCTTTTGTTTCCAATTTATAGTTTTATTGGGAATTTAAATATTTTTAGCTTATTAGCCAAATATAGCAACTTATTTTCGTATTAAATTGTTTTTTTTAAAACAATTGCATAGAAAATAATAGTTAAATGTATTTTATATCCCCAGTTTACTCTCATTTTATACTATGCATCTTGCACTTTATAAATAAATACTTTGCATCCCACATTTTTCAGAGAATTTGACAAATAACACATTACAGCCAAAAAATAATTCTCTCAAATTCATCTTCTTTCTTTCTCCTTATTTTACAAGATCCACTCTCTCTAGATATAGATCTAGAATAAATAAAACCAACTTTTGTTACAAAAAATTAGGATTTTGTTGGAATATAATGAAGAAATTTAACATCAGTGGTTCGTCTGTATCGACAAGAAATAATGAAAATCAATATTCTATTAATAAGTTTATGGTTATGGATAAAGAGTTAGAGTATGAATAAATTCTAAAAGAAAAACTTTGAAAATTTTTCTCTTGACTGTGCACATTTTGGAGTAAGTTGTGCGATTGATTTTGGGTTGAATATCGTGACATTCAAATACACATACTTAGAGAGGAGTTTGAATAAGCGTGAGAGCAAATAATATCAAATTTTTACAATTTATATAATATGTCAAAAACTTACTATATAAAAATGTGGTTGAGCATGTTTGCTCCTTGTGCATTTATGTACCTTTAAAACATGTATTACTTCTTCTTAACTAATCGATTACCTTAAACTTGCTCGTAAAACCCCTAATTCAAATCAGATTAGAAACAATAGACTAACTCCTTAGTCTATCAATTAATTTCAGAATATTTAATTATGTAATGACAACAAATAATTCTATGATAAAACAATAAGAATATCAAAATGCAAGGCTCAAACTATTATGCAATGATCAATTAATAATGAAAAGATATAACCAATTAAGCTCAAAATTGAAAGGCTAAAATTGATTTAATATTGATAGAAGGCATCAACTTTTTAAGGAATTCTACACAAAAAAATATAAAGCAACTTTTAAGAAGGTTGAATGACACTTCTGTCCCTCCAAGTTACCACCCACTTTTAAAATCATCCATAAAGTTCATTTTTCGTCAATTAGGTCCTTAAAGTGACATTTTTTGTCGACTCCGTTCCTTTTACCCGATTCGACCGTAACCCGACCCATTTTTACCAAATTTTGACCCAACCCGACTCATTTTGACCCAACTCATTTTATCAAGGGCAAATATGTTTTTACCATTATTATATGTATTCTTAATATTAGAAATTTTAAAAACAAAAACTAAAAACATAAATTAAAATACAAAAAATAGTAAAAGATAAATAAAAAAACTAATTCAATTAAAAAAAAGAAATTTAAAAGTTTTAAAAATAAAACAAACAAATAAAAATTTATTTTCAAAAAAAATAGAAATTTCTTAATTTACACATCTTTTAAAAAATAAAAAAATTCTAATTTTGTTTTATGATTAAAGGTTTTTTATTTACTTTTTTTGAATTTATATTTTATGAAACTTTACTCATTTTTTTAAAAATAAAAATTTCTAATTTTTTTTTCTGAAAATAAAGTTTTATTTTTTTTGTTTTATTTTTTTGAATCTGTATTTTACAAAACTTTACTCATTTTTTAAAAAATGAAAAATTTTCAGATTTTTTTTCTTGAAAATAATAATTATTTTTAAAACATTTTAATTTCTTTTTATTAAAAAAATGAATCAGTTTTTTTATTTATCTTTACTATTTTTTGTAATTTAATTTCTATTATTTAAATTCTTGATTATTTTATGAAACTTTACTCATTTTTTTAAAAATAAAAGTTTCTGTTTTTTCTGAAAATAAAGTTTTATTTTTTTGAATCTATATTTTATAAAACTTTACTCATTTTTTTTAAAAACGAAAAATTTTCTAATTTTTTTTCCTGAAAATAATAATTATTTTTAAAACTTTTTAACTTCTTTTAAAAAAAAATTGAATCAGTTTTTTTTATTTATCTTTTACTAGTTTTTGTATTTTAATTTCTATTTTTAGTTTTTGTTTTTAAAATTTCTAATATTCAGAATACATATAATAATGGTAAAGACATAAACTTTTTTTTCTTCTGAAAATAAAGTTTTGCATACAAAATGAAAAAAATCTACTTTTTTTTAAAAATAAAGTTTTATTTTCTTATTTAATTTTTTTGAATCTATATTTTATGAAACTTTACTCATTTTATACATATATATAATAATTAATTTTAAAACTTTTTAGTTTTTTTTTAAAAAAAAATTGAATTGGTGAAATTAGGGTCGTGTTAAAATAGGTTGGGTTAGGTCAAATTTGGTAAAAATGGGTCGGGTTACAGTCAAATCGGGTAAAAAGAACAGAATCGACAAAAAATGTCACTTTAAGGACCTAATTAATGAAAAATAAACTTTAGGGACAACTTTAAAAGTGGTAGCAACTTGGAGAGACAGAAGTGTCATTCAGCCTTTTAAGAATATTGTGAAGAGTATCTTAATTGCAGTGTGTAGTTGTTGTATATTACGAAACATAACTTGATCCGAATTTAGATTGAAGGAAGCTCTAATAGAAACCACTTTCGAAGTGACCATGAGATTCACTAGGAGATGAGCTACACACATCGTAGGCTTAGGAACTGCCTGTAACTCCACAAAGTCCTGACTGGTAGGTGAATAGCCGAGGTCGCAGAAATGCGAGTGGCAGAATCAAGATGAAGAAAGTCAAGCAAGACAAGTGCGCTAGGAGATAAGGGCAAATCCTTTATCTTTTTAGCTTGTGTTGGTCGATTTTGTAACCGAAAAATACGCGCAAGTATATGTGGTCAACAAGTAATATAATGATAAGAGAGTTGTCGAACCCACAGGGAATTATCTCTAGTGTATCCTAAGTATCAACTATATATCGTCTCGATTTTAATTAGACAAATGATGATTTGATGTTTTTGTTGTTGGTAGTGACTAAGATAATAATAATCAAGTAAAAGATAATTAAACTCTAATATTAACAAGTCTAAGATTGCAATTTCCTCCAACACTTTATTTGAATATCCTAAGTCTTTCATTTGAATTAATTAACAACATAAAATTGCCAACCGATAAATTAAAGCTACTTATAAGCCTCTGTCGATGGTCAAATTCGAATCTTCCTAATGCGGCATGTAGGTATATGTCTATCCTACACACTATCAAGAGACCAATTTCAAGAACAATAACAAAACACGTGTCATTAAATCTCATTTACCGTCCCTTCAATTACCAACTTTCACACAGGAAGTCATTAAGAGTAGATTCTCCATTGGTTGCACACGGTATCTAGGTATATGTCTATCCTAAATACTATCAAGTTACCTATCATTGAGGATAATCAACAAGACACACGTCACTTAATCTCAATTAATAACCCACAATAATCTTTAACTTCCGCATGATATCATAACAAGGTCTAAACACTATAATCCGTTCGTCAAGTTCATATAGGTTCCCATGATAATTACTAGCTAGGCAATTAAGATATGAAGCATAAATTATGATATTCAATTCACACATAAGTAATTAATAACAAAGAGAGAGAAGTCAATTCAAATTATGAGTTGGGTTCCATTGAAATCTTAGAATACAAGCTCTAGTTCATGGTAGCTAAGCAAAACATCAAACACATAGTGTACATCATGAAATAGAAATACAAATTCAAAGGAAAACAAGAGATGATAAAACCCATTTTGAAGATATGCATATGTTGCTTGCTTGGTTGAAGATAATCTTTAGCTTTTCCTCTTCCTTTGGCACTCTTTTCTCCTTTTGCTCCTTAGCTTGTTGCTGAAAATTCCTTGTATTGCAGCACTTTTGCTCCTTATTTGATGTTAATGTGCAGCCTCCCACTCTCTAGATATGAAATATGAAGCCCCAATGAGTTATTATATGGTGCCTCCATGAAAACCCTAGCCAAACATCAGATCTTGGGTCAAAAATTCGCTCAAATCGCACCAAGTAGCCAGCTGGAATCGCACTCAGCAGATCTGGCGCAGCCTCTGTGGTTTGCGTGGAGGCCTTTATGACCTCCCTGGTTGCTGGCGCAGCCTCTGTGGCCTGTTGTAGCTGGTGCCTATGTCAGCACTCTTGTGACTTGGTCGACGCCGTGCACACCCAAAGCGCAAATGTCATCAACTTCCATACCGAGCGTCGCCAAATACTAATTTTCAAAATAAAACACGCCAACCACGAATAACCAAACACGGGCATTATGTCATTATGAACAACGATTTGAGCGATCTTTATTTCAATTCCTACAAACACAATGAAAATGCATAAAAAACAATACTAAACATATATAAGCAATATAAAACCACAATATCTAAAAATAAGATAAAAATACAATAAAACCATATAAAGTACCCAAAGACTTACAAATTATCAAGACCAAAAGTACCCAAATTGTGTGTATAAAACACAATCATCAGCTTGAAAAAGGAAAATGAAATGGCATAACGAAGTACAAAAAGGTGAACTTAAAGAGCGGAAATATATATTAAATGAGAAAAGTACTTACAAGGCATCCAACTGAAAAAAGTGTCATGAGGCTCTGAGGAAACCAGAACGTCGGTCGCCTCACCTAAAGAGACATCAACTCTACCCTCTTTGTTAAATAAAATCTCGGCAGAATCCTTTTGGGAAGGATGAAAATCAACAATAGGTTCTGAAGGATTCTCCCTCAGTGTAGGAGGATTTACCACAACATCATCATGGTGTAACTGGTACCCTTAAGGTTGTCATGAGTAGTGGAAGCCCTACTATTCCTCTCCGTCTCTGGAGGATGAGATGCTGTCTGTGGGGGGGGGATGGAGGAACTGTAGTGCTAACAACAGGATCTGAGCCTACATCAGATAAAAAATCGTCAGTGTCAAGACTGACATAATCATCCTAAGGAGAGGTCGGCTCAATGACAATTACAGCAGGTCGTCGTGGTTTAGAAGTAGTAACATATCGTCTCATTAGTGGTGTCCTTGGGGAATGAAGTGGGGGCATCACCATCATTATCTTTCTCATCTTCATCCTTTGTAATCTGAGAAACAAGGCATGAGTGACATGAGAAAGCACGAAATGAGACTATTCAAATATTAATCAAAAGAGAAAAGAAAAAATGATGCACGACTTACCAGAAGTGTCTTACGTCTCTTAACCGGATCCTCTATTTCCACTCTACTAGAATTAACATCATCGCGCATATGCTTGGACAAGGGTTTTAAAATGAGAGTGGTACCATTTTTTGTCCGCTTGATGATATTGGGGTCAGGACCCACGGAAGGACCTACATGAGGAATCACCTCAGGAGTTTATGAAGTTGATACTTTTACTTTAGAACGAGTAACTCTCATCTCCTCGGCCCTAGAGAATCAATGGGGAGGAACCTAAGACGAAGTCTGAGGAGGTGGACACCTGAAGCTGCTAGAAGGAGGAATTGGAGAAACATCTTGAGGGTTGTGGATAAGATCTTCTACTGAAGAGAGAGGAGGCAATTTAGGCATTGAGTTCTCCTACTCAAGAAGTTTAACACTAGCTGGCCAAATCTCCGGAAGGGTGTTTGGCTTAGGAGTGCACAACAACTTAGCCCACTTAGAATGTTGAGGGGGGGAGATATCGGTAATGAGAAGACCAGAACATCATCTTGCCACATT
This sequence comes from Aralia elata, assembly GCA_034770075.1. Lineage (NCBI taxonomy): Eukaryota > Viridiplantae > Streptophyta > Magnoliopsida > Apiales > Araliaceae > Aralia > Aralia elata. The sequence goes on from JAVJAP010000077.1 coordinate 22,095, forward strand.
TTGAGGTTGATGAGCCAAAAGTTGCGTTCACCAGTGATATAGCGTCCCTCTCGAGAAATGTCAGGAATGATAAAAGGGAGAGGCTCATAGTGAATAATAGGTAGCCTTAGAAGCTCCCACAAAAATGAGCTGGATATAGGGATGAAGTTATTAAGTGCCCTCTCGTAATCCCCATGACGAGTATAGACGAAGGGTCTATTCTAGTCAAAGTCGAACTGCTGCATGATTCTCTAATAGTACTAAACTCATCATCCTCCACGAAGTAAGGAAGCTCAGCAGCTCGAAGAAATAAGAGCTAAGAGAGTGGTGAGCCCTGTAGCCCGTCAACACTCAAGAAGGAGCAAAACTCATCCCTGTAGAAGCGAAGAAGACGTCCATCCTCCGAGACAATGGTATAAGGACGAGCAACGAAAGATGGGAAATTATCAATATAAAGCCGCAGGTCTGAAGAAACCTTATGATCAAACCGTTAGAAAGTGCGAAAGGCAATGTTGTCCGATGTGAAAGGCAGTGGAGGTTTCTTATTTCTTTTTAGATAAATGCAATGAAGAAAAATGGCTGCGAAAATGCTTAAAAAGGAAGATCTGGAGGAAAGAGCCTGGAACGAAGTAATTCACTTCGAACCTAAGCACGTAGTAATGAAAAGTTGATAAGTAAAAAGAAAGTATAACATGAAAAGGACAATAATTGTAGGAATAAATAAGGTTAGAGGGTGGATACCTTTCGACAGAAACCTTTATGGCTAAAACGGTCTCTAAGCGACAGTACAAAGTCTCTAAGAAGAGATGAACAATGGGAACCTCCAGGCCACAAGCTAGTTGAGTGGTCAAGCTGAACATACAGGCCGAGGGACCATCCATTGGAGAATCGGGAAAGATAAAGCGGAATAGCCACATAACCAGATAAGCAGCAAGGGGGAAATGACACTTCTCCCTATGAGGGTCAAGAACCGACTCATTGTAGATGGAGTTGTCATAACGGGTAGGCTTGTAATCCAGAAAGAAGTAACACACCCAAGAGAGCCAATAAGTCTTTTTGCGTTAAGGAGTCTCGAAGAAGTCATGGAGGAGTTTGTTGCTTTGATAACGTGAAGAATAGATGGAGGCCTTTTTGAAAGTTTTTGTCAAATAAGTCACGCACCTGCGACATCTTCTGGAAGACAAACTGGAAGGACTGCAAGAAACAAAGGTGGCAACAGGAAGACTATGAGATGAAAATCAGGATAAGTATGCAACTCAAAAAGAAAAATAAAATTCATAAAGAAAAATATGAAATGCGTAAGGCATATGAAGAAAAACTCACTGGTAGATGGTCATAACGTTTTCAAGAGTAAGGGTGATGAAGGTACAGGTAGAAGATCACCAACGAAAGATCAATAAAGTAAGGGCACCGTGATCCTGCTAAATGTGGAGGTCCCGACATAAATGAATACAACGAAGAATACCAGCATCCCTCAACATCTCCATGTGTCCAGGATCTTTGAGAATCTCGTCAGTCTAATGTTGCCACCCCTGGAGACGATTGAGAGAATCATATAGGAAGCGAACATGGTTGAATGGATGCTCTAACTTCTCAATGCACATGTGGGGTATGTTATAAGAATGAGAAAAATTGTCTTGACTCTTGTATGCTACAACATATAGAAGCAAACCCTCTTTATTAGGAGGTGGAAACGCATGACAATCATAGTGCTTGACATGATCCCGAAAAAACGTCAAGAGGCCCGAAGAAAGGGGCTCTTCCCCATTTCGACAAGAAGGGAATCTCCTTGGCAGTTTTTTGATCCACAGAATGATCGTCAGAGTTAGCCTGCAAGAACAGATACCCATCATAAGAAAAATAGAAAACAAAGAAAGAAAACAATATCTAAAGTTAAGTTCTTACCATGATGAAAAGAGGACAATATCTAAAGTTAAGTTATAGCTACGGCCTGACCGTCGGTATAGATATGTAGGACTGTCACTATAGGTTTTAGCAACGGCTTCTAAAGCGAGGGTCGCCGACCATCGTTATAGTCTTTAGCGACGGTCTTTTAGCTTATAGCTACAGTCGACGACCGTCGCTATAGGTCAAATTTCTAGTAGTGACAGAGAGTTTTTACTCCAAGTGATAATGTTTCCTTGAACGAATGATCATCCTTTGAAAATATTCGGCAAAAATGAAGTCCAAATCCTGAATGAGATGACTTAGCCCGGAAAAAAAAAGATTAAGGTCACCTGAAAAGAAGAAGAACGGATGAAAGAGATTTAGAAAAATGAGAAAACAAACGAACAAAACGAAGAAAAGAAGAAGAAAAATCTCTAGGACGAACCCCCTAGGGTTCGCCCCACCTAGGGGGAATTACCTTAGTGGCTTAGTTCTTTCGTAATTCGGTTGATAACTTGAGCGGGTTTGTGACTTCTCCTTTGAAAAAGAATGAAAGGCTTAAAGAAGAAGAAAATAGAGCAACCTAGAGAGAATGAAAGAGATGAAAATAGAAGTTGAATGATATTTGAATATATAAAATGGAACGGAAGAATCTAGTTTCCAAAAGGAAAAGGATTTGATCAAATCTCCCTTAATTAGTAGAAGATCTCTTAGTTTCCATAAAATATGAAAATATTCTAGTTCCCATAAATATTGAATATATAGAGTATATTTTTGTTTCCATAAAATATTGGGTTCAATTTTTATTTCTAAAAAATTATGGAAACAAGAAGATTGAGACAAATCACACGAGATCGAGCAAGATCCCCTAGGAGGGATTCTCCTTAGGGTTCGACCCCTTAGGGATTCCTCCACTAGGGACTTCATTAATTTTTTTTGATGCTTTCAAGCTACGTTTCGGAGACTATTCAAAAAATCAAGGCGGGACTCAAAATTTGAAGTATTATGCATGTTCGCCATCCGAAAGGTGTGACTCACATGCAGAGGTAAATGTGGACCTAAGTATAAATTAGGACTCACATGTGATCCAATGAATTGAATGAAGGACGGAAAAGTCAAAAATAAATTAACAAGATCGAAAATAAATGAAGGGGAACACCTAGGATTTGGTCCTCTAGGGTTCGACCACCCTAGGGTTCAGCCACCCCTAAGTGATCCAACCTCAAGACAAACATTTTGATGAACTTTCTTAATTGAACGTAGTTTGAACTACTATAACGAAACAAGGATAAAACCAAGAAAAAGAACGGAAGGAGAACAAAAAGGACAAGCAAACCCTCATCCCCCTAGGGTTTAGCCACCCTAGGGGTTGGTCTCCTAGGGGGCACACTCCTTCATAATCTCGAATGTTACACCAATCAAACTTTGATCGGAGCAATGACGAAACAACGATATTGAAACCAGGGAAAGAGATAAGAAATCCATGAGGATTTATGAATGATCTTCCTTGAATCCTCCGTGACAAGATGAGTTGATTACAATGCCCAGAAGAACAAGAAAAAGATGAAAATCGAGTAAGAAAGACAAATACAAGTGAAGGAGATCAAAAGAAGCACGAACCTAGGGATTGGCCCCCTAGGGTTTTTCCACCCTAAGGTTCGCCCCATAGGGTTCAGCCTTTCCCCTAGGGTCGTGCCGAAGTCCTCCAAAGTTTTCTGACGGTGAATTCGGGCGACATTTTATTCGAATAAAGAAAGAAAGAAAGGAAAGTACTAGTTGAGCAACAAGACCTTGTATATGAAGACTTGAGAGGGGCATCCATGAGTTCCTAGACAGAAGACTTATGGAGGGAACTCATCATGGGAAATGATTGAGGGATTTGGATTGGCAAATAGAAGGACAGGACGATTTGGACATCACTTTGGGTAATTAAGGGCATTTCTGTAATTTCACCTGAGGTCACATGCCAGACACATGACTTAGACTTGTGCTAGGCACATAATCACTTACTAGGAGGCCCTATAATTACACACTTCATTTCAATAAAAATGACTTTTGATTATCTGACATTCCAAGACACACAAGAATGCTATCTAGAGTTCTGCCACGTGTTGCTTTGATGACCGCCTACCCGTTCTTCTCCCTTCTATAAACCCTAGATCATTTCTCATACTCTTTATGGATTTCTCTCCTTTTCAGCTAATTCAAATTGAGCGATGTACGATTTCCTCATCGCTACTATTAGTAACAGATGGTAAGCGAAATTAATTATAAATTTACCACCATCCGCTTCAAGTTCTAATCTCGGGCGTTTATTCCTTAGTTGGACGATAGAGATGGTGTTGCCCATTTTTGATCCATAACAACTACTTGCTATGGATCATTCTCTCATATATATATATATATATATATATATATATTGGCCACTATATTTACACCATTCATTTGCCACACAGTGTTGTGGTAGGCAAGTTCCTACCGCAACATTGTGTGGCGGTGGGGAAGTTATATTTCTAAATTGTGACCGTCAAATTTCGATGTAAGATGTGATGACCATATAAGATCTTATAACTACCATTTGCTATGAATCAACTCTCTCTATATATATATACACACACACATGTACTAAACTTTTCTTTTGTTTTAAAATATGTCTTTTTTATTTGTTGACTCGGAAACTTTTACATGTAGGGCGTTTAAGGATGTCCCATGCTTGCATTACTTGGACTATCATATAGGTATGATATATATGTACTAAGCTTTTATCTTTTTTTTGAAATATGTCTTTTTTATTTGTTAACTCAAAAACTTTTACATGTAAGGCGTTTAAGGATGTCCCATGCTTGCATTACTTGGGTTATCATATATATATATATATATATATATAGGACGGATCTAAAGCATACCTGTTAAATAGCATACTTTTATTAAAACTACGTCGTTTTGGAGATTCTTTTAAAAAACAAAATAATATTAAAAGAGAGTGGTCCTACTTGCTTTCCTTTTATTTACAAAAATGTCACACGTGACCCCACTTGTTTTTTAAAAGAATCTCTAAAATGACGTAGTTTTAATAAATATATGCTATTTAAGAGAGGTATGCTTTAGATCCATCCTCATATATATATATATATATATGTTTGTGTGTGTGTGTGTGTCCGTCCGTGGGGGCAAAACCATTAGTCTAATAAGTTATTCCGTTTGGAAAAATATAAAAAATATTAAATATACTTCATACTTTTTTTTGAGGGCACGACGTAAGGGACATTTCACGTTAATCTTGAATAAGGTGCCATTATAATAACAATATTTTGAAAATTTATAAAACACCCTTTTGTATATAATATGTAAGGGAGTGTACTCAGTTACACAAAACGATATTGTTTTTGTATGATATCTCATGGAATTATATGTAGTGTCCCTCACATCCCTTTTTGTTTTTATTTTTTTTATATTTTTTATGGGTTAACTGTGTATCGAACTCCCAAAGTATGCACCTTTTTGCACTTGGTACCCCTATGTTAAAAAACTCTTATCCCGCTACCCAAAATACTCTTAAGTAACCATAACTGACCCTTTTGTAATTTTCGGCCAAAAAAATGGTCAAAACTGCTACGTGTTCCGGTAGAGGGAGTATATGTATGGTTTAACCGTATATTTATACTTTTGATCGTATAAAATCAACTTAAAAATAATTTTATATTAATCGTCTTACATAAATAAAATACTCATCATCTGCAAATACCCAAAAATAATGTAACTTTTTTTTCTCTTCATCATCTTCCCTATATACTATTAAACTCAAAAACTCCAAAATCCAAAATACTCAAATCATTCATCATCTTTCCTTATGACCTTTCATGAAAATCAAAAATCCCAGAACAAAAATCTCAACCCATTCATCAACTTCAAATTTTAGCTCCAAAATATCAAAACTTCCAAAACCATGTTCTATCATGAAACCCACTCATTTTCTCTCTCTAAAACACAAATTGGGGAAGAAAATGAATAATTGGAAGACATAGATAGATTGGTTTATGATAAATAACTGGGGATATTGTAGTCTTGATCATAATAAATCTGAATTTCAACCTTTGTGATAGTTGTTGGTGTTAGTATTTAATTTAATTAGTTTCAATCAATACTCAATTTGCGAATGTTTAATAGAATAGGCATAATTTTGATTGACAGTTGGAAATATTAAGCATAATAATCTCTGTGGGTTCAACACTCTTTCTTATCACTTTATTACTTGTTGATCGTGTATACTTGCACGTAATTGTTGATTGTGAAATCGGACAACAAGTTTTTGGCGCCGTTGCCGGGGATTATTTGTGTTTATAATTTTCAATATCAGTTTAATTAAGTCTGTTCTAATTAGGCAAACTTATTTTTCTTTTGTTTTTTTTGTTTCAGGGGTCTTTTGATTCGTTTATGCAAACGCGATCAAAACATCCGGAACTCGTGCAGTGTGAGGATAATCTTGAGAACAAGCTTCGTCAGTTGAGAAAATTCTGTTAGGAGACACTTGAGAAAGAGAAAATGGCTAACGAAGAACAGAAATCATTGAGGAAATATGTTATGCCTAAGATAGACGAGATCAAATCGAGCATCACGAGACCAGTCATCACCGCTAATTCCTTCGAAATCAAGCCAGGAACAATTCATATGCTTCAGAATGCGGTACAGTTTGGGGGTTTAGCTAACGATGAGCCAAATGAACACTTGGTTAGTTTTTTGGAGATTTTGTGATACCTTCAAATATCCCAATGTGACAGATGATGCAATGAGATTACGTCTATTTCTGTTCACACTGAGAGATAAAGCAAAGAGCTGGTTGCACTCACTTCCGCCAGGGTCCATCAGAACTTGGGATGATCTAGCTCAAAAATTCCTAGCGAAATTCTTCCCGCCAGCTAAGTCGGCTAAGTTGAGAAACGAGATTTCTACATTTGGGCAACAACATAGAGAGTCACTATACGAGGCTTGGGAAAGGTTCAAGGAGTTATTGAGGAAATGTCCACATCATGGGCTACCCAAGTGGCTACAAGTTCAGACATTCTACAATGGGCTGAATAATGACACTCGAACATGCATTGATGCAGCTGCGGGAGGGGCACTTATGGATAAAAATTTTGAGGAAGCTTTCACTTTGTTAGAGACTATGGCTACAAATAACTATCAATGGCCGACTTCCAGAATGAATCAACAAAAGGTAGCTGGAGTTTTGGAAGTAGATGCGGTCACGACACTAACAGCTCGGATGGCAGCCATGTCTAAGAAGATTGAAGCTTTGGCAGAATCGAAAGTCCAGCAAGTAGCCTATGTGTGTGAGCTATGTGCAGGTGCACATTCGACGGAGTATTGTGCCATAAATCCTGAATCGGTACAGTATTTGGGGAGCTATAACAGACCACAACAGCTATATCAGAATGCTTATAATTCGGGGTGGAAGAATCATCCGGGTTTCTCTTGGAGCAATAACACTCAGACTCAAAATCCAGCTCCAAGATCACAGAATCCCCCAGGTTTTCAGAACCAAGCTCCACAACATGCAGAAAGAAAACCAAGTTTAGAAGAGTCGTTGGCAAGGTTTATCACGGCATCTGAGAAAAGAATCTATGATCAAGATAAGCTTTTAACTCAGGTAGATTTGAATGTGAAAAGCCAGGCAGTGTCAATTAGGAACTTGGAAAATCAGCTGGGACAGTTGGCTCATGTTTTGAACAATCGACCACCAGGAGCACTTCTAAGCGATACAGAGATTAACCCAAGAACGGACGGAAAAGAACATTGCAAGGCTGTCACTTTAAGGAGTGGAAAAGAGCTGCCTGATACTGTGACGCCCCTAAATCCGGGTACCTTCAAACCCGTATTCAGTGCTACACGGTACTAATCATTTACACGTATCTATCTATAAAGTAATAACCAATATGAAGGTAACTAATATTATTACAAACTTATTCATTACAAACCCAGGTTCTAAGACCTTTAGAAATCTTCATTACATGATACTAATGATAATTCAAGTATTATGACATAACATTCGTTTATTACAATCAACACTTGTCGACTACTCGTTCAGCTTCCCTTTCCCCTTTTCTGTTCCTGAACACTCGGCACGTTCGGGTTTCACTGAAAACATTTAATTTCAAAGCAAGAATGAGCATTTAATTGCCCAGCAAGTATTAACAGTTAATAAACAACATATCGCGAGGATTAAATGCTTTCTTGGAGATATACTTTTACAGTGAAACAAGACTGTAAAGTATCTGAAATATTCATAATAACATGACTCGCTTGCATTTTCGAAATGACATATTGACTTTAGCTGAGCGGTCAAAGGACCATGAACTTTTTCTTTTCAAAAAGGTTCTTATAGACATTCATCTACGAACCGTCTGGTCTTACGGGCACGGTGGGTGATCAGCCCGTTATGCCCTGCGTTGATCAACACTATCTTATCATAACGACATTGCGTTCTGTGTAACTACCTTTCAGCAAAATTAAAACTTTCCCAAATAAGGGATGTTCATGCTCAGTCTTGAGTTCAAACTAAAGCAATTTAGTTGAACAGCTCTATCTAGCATCAATAATATTTCAAAGATTTATATTGAGAGCAATGGAATATTTTACATGGGTCTAGCCGATTCAAATGGCATAGATTTCTTCTTAAACAGTTTATGCATATTCATGCTTTAAAGAAGTGCATTATGTCACAATTATTGAACAATTCAAGATATTTGCATTTGATATATGAGTAGAATGAATTTAGAACATTTGCAAAGTCAGGAGACTTGCACATGACCAATTATTGAGCAAGGACAAAGAACTTGCATCAGGACAAGAGTAAAGTTAAGATACTTGAATGTAAACAAGCATTTCACAATGATAGAGAACCTGCCTTCAGCGTTCTTTAAGATTGGCGTTAACCGTTCTTGATAATTTCCTACACATGTACATAGCCAACACATAATTGATTTGCATTAGCTTTTATTCATTATTTATAATGTTTCCTTTATAACTTTATTTAAGTCTTTTAGCATTTGTCATGGCATCTCGACGCTTGAACGTCATGTGTTTATCTTGGTTCGTGTGAGTGCTTGAGTGTTACGTTCGTAAAAGATGCGTCACGCTCAACATCTCAATACATGCAACAAATCATTATTATTTTCTTTACATTAAATTTAAATCTTTGAGTTTTATATCAATTGATATTGCGTTTAGGTGTTTATACGTTGAACTCCCGCATCATACCCATATGAACGTTAATGTTCTATTTCTTATATTTGTTATTATTCATTTCTTATAGTTTTTCACCTTATTAAGAAATAAAATAATCAATTTACAGTTAACTATCTCTTACCACAAACGTTTTGACATTTAACTATTATGTTCATTTTGATTTCCATGAGTGCGTTGAATTATACACTTGAATGTATGCTCATAATGGCCTTAGTAATTATCCTGGATCAGTGGCAGTAAGCCATTTACCCCTGTTCTATGGTCTTAACCCAGGTCATAATTTATCAAATGGGCTTGACATTTTTGCCTCTTTTCTCACTCCCATCCATATTTTATTTAGACTACGTAAAATTGAACATTTGTATTGATTTTGCAAGTAGACCGGATACAACCCTCTTAACGGACTGGCATGCATTTTTAGTTCACTGGTATTTTAGATTTGTTTACCTTCTTGAGCTTGCACCTATGCCCATCGAACTTATCTTGACACAACTGTCTTTGAGAAAACAAAATACCAGCGGAACAATTTGTAACACTCCATTTCGCTAATATACTGAGTTTTGAGAAAATCATTTTCATTCTGTCATCCTATCTGCCGCGAGTCAACTTATCGGTATATAACACGAGGTGCTATGGCTGGTTCCCATGGTCTAATAGCCTCTAAATGCAGTACAGCAAACCTAGAATAACTTTAAGATTCTTGGAGTCTTTTAAGAACATGTTGAAAGGGAATTCTTCAAGTTCAATAAATACTCTGTAACATAAATATTACTGATACTCAACTGAATGTCAGGACTCAGGATCATAAAGCAGGCGCCAAGAACAAGAAAAATATATCTAAAATCTTGAGAGGAGCGTCTCAATAGTAACTATACTTATTCAGTTACTATCATTCGGTTAATATAAACGTAAGCCCTCCTTTCCAAAATATAAGATTAAAGTTAAACTTTTCAAAATTAATATGAGATGTATTTTTAAATTCAAATTTGCGATAATTTATTTAACTTTTGAAAACAATAAATATTGTAATTAGTAATACTTTATACCTAGAATACGATTTTCATAATTGTATTATATAAAATTAAAAGAATTCAAATCAATTTTGACTTTAAAAATATTTCAAATTGACTTCAATTATATTCCTCCGCACATCAACAACTAATCTCCCATGTTTTAGGTTTGTTATTCACAACTCAATTACAAACAAATAAAACAACTTGAACGCAAACTAACTAATTTACTAATTTACTATGTATACAAAAATGCATGGTTTACCTTAGAATTTCTTGAATTCAATTATACTTTGACTGAAAATGGACAGCTCTAATACTTCCTTGATGTCCTCAAGTCCTTCCCAATTCAAAATTATAACCTCACCATCTCAGTACACTTGAAAGTGCAGCCGAAACTGAAGGATTTGGACAAGGTTTTGGGAATAGTAGAACTCGGCAATTTGAAGAGAAAGAAAGTAGGTTTTGGGACGGGTAAATTGTTAACGAACTGATTATGATTTTGATTTCATCAATAGAAATCATAGCTTTCTTAGTGGCTGCCCTGTTTCTTCAATTGTTATTTCGTTTTTTTTTATATTTTTTTTGCCAGCTCCAACTTACATTGTCTTAGTCATTGATTAAGTATTCTATCAGCTGCCACCTCCTACTTGCTAAACAAAATGACTCATCAAACTCACTTAACTTACTCTCCCACTCTCTCTACATTTACTTAAGTCCCATAACTTAGTCCCATTACATGTAATTCAAATAGGTTCTAGCGTATATATACACACATTACATATTACATGCATACATATTCTCATACATATTATATAAAACATATTATATAATATATACCATACTTTTAATAAATATACCAATTAATGTATTAATATTAATTAACTCTTTCAATAGAAATAGAATTAATACATTAAATAAAATAACATATTTAATGTAACGAACAAACTATATTAAAATAATTTAATATTTATTAACTATTTTAATTTACTTACTTAATGTAACGAATCAATTAAAATAATTAATATTCAATTAATTATTTTAACTCATTTATTCAAGATATACAACTAATTTTGTATAATTAAAATAATCATCTCATTTCTTTCATAATTTGTCTTCAAACAATTTAAATATATAAATTTAATATATTTAGCTAATTAAAATTTAATATCTCTTTCGTTCCATAAATTGTTTTCAACAATTTATAAAATATATAATTTAATAAATTTTATCCTTTATTAACATCATAAATGTTATTGACAAAACTTGATGCCAATATTACTATATAGTATATACATTGCACCTCATATTATTAATATACATTCATTTGAAATAATATAAAATATTATTCTATTATTCCTTTATTATAACATAAATATAACTATCATTATTAATTAAATAAATTTTATTATTTAATTAATTACACAAACATTTAGCTCTCTAACTTTCAATTAGTAAATTAATGTTACCCGTTTAATAATGCAGCTAATTCAAACGAATATATTTAATAGTTTTATTTACTATTAAATATAACTTATATAACTTTTCAAATACATGCATATTGTCTACATTTATTTAAACATTTAAATATTCACACACAAAATTTCACATAATTCACAGCACATATACATTTATACAGTCAAACTCAGTGTATCCCAATATATAAATTAAATAAAATATATAATTTAATATATTTTATTTATTAATAATTTCTAAAAAGTTCGGATTGTCACAGATACGGTTAAAGGAAATGCTAAACCAGAAACAGTTGTGGAGAATGAAGATGAGGAAGCTCCGGTGAAAAGTAAGGTGAACGAAGCAGAAAAGGTGAAGGATACAGGTTTGGAGGCAAAGTCAAAGGAACTCAAGTCAGATAGTGTAGTGCCTCCCGTACCATTCCCTCAAAGATTGCAGAAAGCTAAGTTAGATAAGCAATTCTCCAGATTCTTAGATGTTTTCAAGAAACTGCACATTAACATACCATTTGCAGAAGCCCTAGAACAGATGCCCAGTTATGCAAAATTCATGAAGGAGGTTTTGTCAAAGAAGAGAAAATTGGGTGATTTCGAGATGGTGGCATTAACCGAGGAATGCAGTGCAATTTTGCAGAACAAATTGCCACCCAAATTAAAGGATCTAGGAAGCTTCAATATTCCATGTGTAATTGGTAACCAGTTCTCTGGAAGGGCATTGTGTGACTTAGGAGCTAGCATCAATTTAATGCCGTTATCATTTTACATTCAGCTTGGGCTAAAGGCACCAAAACCGACAAACATCAGCTTGCAGTTGGCAGACAGGTCAGTAACATATCCGAGGGGTATTGTGGAAGATATCTTGGTTAAGGTTGATAAATTCATCTTCCCGGCTGACTTCGTCATTTTGGATTACGAAGAGGATAAAGAAATCCCCATTATATTAGGTCGTCCATTCTTAGCAACAGGGAGAACGTTGATAGATGTACAAAAAGGTGAATTGACAATGAGAGTTCAAGCTCAGGAAGTCACCTTCAATGTGTTTAAATCGATGAAATTCCCTAAGGAAGGCGAGAAATGCTTACGGATAGACCTGCTGGACGAAATCGTGCATGAGCGAACCAGTGCAAGTTATTGTGAAGATTCATTAGAAGCTGCCCTGGTTGGGATAGACACTTTTGATGATTGTGATGAGTGGGATTATGCCAAGGTTTTAGACTCATTACCTATTCCTCGAAAATTCAGCAGGCAATTTGATGTACTTGACTGGCCAAACGAAGGAGAAAAGAGGTCCAAACCGTCAGTGGAAGAGCCACATGTTCTTGAGCTTAAACCTCTTCCATCACATTTACGGTATGCTTATTTGGGAGACTCGGATACACTACCAGTAATAGTTTCTGCGCATTTGAATGAATCTCAAGAAGAAAAACTATTAAGGGTTTTGCGTGAGTATAAAACAGCAATTGGGTGGACAATAGCAGACATCAAGGGAATCAGTCCGTCGTTTTGCATGCATAAAATTTTGCTTGAAGAAGGAGCAAAACCGGTTATTGAGCAACAAAGAAGATTGAATCCGATCATGAAGGACGTAGTGAAGAAGGAAATCATCAAGTGGTTAGATGCCGGTATTATCTATCCGATTTCAGACAGTTCGTGGGTAAGTCCTGTACAGTGTGTGCCCAAAAAGGGGGGAATGACAGTGATTGAGAACGAGAATAATGAACTTATTCCTACAAGGACAGTTACAGGGTGGCGAGTGTGTATGGATTATCGCAAGTTGAACAAGGCTACTTGCAAGGATCACTTCCCACTGCTATTTATTGACCAGATGTTGGATAGGTTGTCCGGTCATCAGTTCTATTGCCTTCTTGACGGTTATTCAGGATATAACCAGATAGTCATAGCTCTGGAGGACCAGGAGAAAACGACTTTCACATGCCCTTATGGAACGTTCGCATTCCGAAAAATGTCTTTCGGGTTATGTAATGCACCAGCTACATTCCAGCGATGCATGATGGCTATCTTCTCGGATATGGTTCAACAGAATTTGGAGGTATTTATGGATGCCTTTTCTGTATTCGGTGACAGTTTTGATTTGTGCCTTAGCAATCTCATCTTAGTGCTGAAGCGTTGTGTGGAGACAAATCTAGTTCTTAACTGGGAAAAATGCCACTTTATGGTGCAAGAAGGTATTATTCTGGGGCATAAAGTGTCCGAAGCAGGTTTAGAGGTGGATAGAGCAAAGATCGAAACTATTAAAAAGTTACCTCCACCGACATCTGTGAAAGGTGTTAGAAGTTTTCTCGGACATGCAGGATTTTACCGTCGTTTCATCAAAGATTTTTCAAAAATTTCAAAACCATTGTGTTCACTCCTTGAGAAAGATGTTCCCTTTAAGATGGATCAAGCTTGCATCGAAGCCTTTGAAGTGCTGAAAAAGAAGTTAATCACAGCCCCGGTCATAGTTGCTCCTGATTGGACTTTACCTTTTGAGTTGATGTGTGACGCAAGTAATTATGCAGTGGGAGCTGTGTTAGGTCAGCGAAGGGACAAGATTTTTCACACCATCTACTACTCAAGTAAGACACTTACCGAGGCTCAATTGAATTACACTACTACAGAGAAAGAGTTGCTTGCAGTAGTATTTTCCTTTGACAAGTTTCGAGCATATTTGATTGGAACCAAGGTGATTGTCTACACTGATCATGCAGCTATCAAATACTTGATTGCAAAGAAGGATGCCAAACCTAGGTTGATTCGATGGGTCCTCTTGTTGCAAGAATTTGACTTGGAGATTCGAGATAGGAAAGGTACGGAGAATCAAGTGGCTGATCATCTTTTAAGGTTAGAGAATGCCGACATGCCGAAAAAGAATGATGTGGTAATCAATGAGTCGTTTCCAGATGAACAATTATTTGATATCAACATCGAAGTCCCTTGGTATGCTGATTATGTGAACTTCCTAGTCAGTAATTTTCTCCCGCAAGATTTCACTTCTCAGCAAAGAAAGAAATTTCTCCATGATGTCAAGCAGTACTTCTGGGATGAGCCATTCCTCTTCAAAACTTGTGCGGATCAGATGATTTGACGTTGTGTGCCACAGGAAGAAATGGAGAGTATTTTGACTCATTGTCATTCGTCAGATTATGGAGGCCATTATGGAGGAGAAAGAACTGCAGCAAAGGTGCTACAATCGGGATTTTTCTGGCCTTCGTTGTTCAAGGACGCCCATCTTTTTATGCTTAAGTGCGATAGATGTCAAAGGGTTGGAAATATTTCGAAGCGGCATGAAATGCCTCTTAACACTATCCTTGAAGTCGAACTCTTTGACGTATGGGGCATTGACTTTATGGGGCCATTCCCATCGTCATTTAACAATCAATACATACTTTTGGCGGTGGATTACGTGTCGAAATGGGTGGAAGCATCTGCCTTACCCACAAATGATGACAAAGTGGTTCTACGGTTCTTGCAGAAAAATATTTTTACTCGATTTGGTACACCAAGAGCCATAATCAGTGACGAAGGTACCCATTTTTGCTATAAACAGTTCACCAAATTGTTAGCTAAATATGGAGTCAAACACAGGATGGCTACGACTTATCATCCCTAAACGAATGGCCAAACGAAGGTTTCGAATCGGGAAATTAAGCAAATTTTGGAGAAAGTGGTAAACCCATCTTGTAAGGATTGGGCGATGAAATTAGACGATGCGTTATGGGCATATCGCACAGCTTATAAGAATCCCATTGGAATGTCGCCGTATCGCATGGTCTATGGAAAAGCCTGTCATTTACCGGTCGAACTTGAGCACCAGGCCTATTGGGCGATTCAGAAATTGAACTTTGATCTCCAAGCAGCTGGGGAGAAACGGTTGCTTCAATTGAACGAGATGGAGGAGTTTCGTCATCATGCCTATGAGAATGCTAAGCTGTACAAAGATAAAGTCAAAAGGTGGCATGACAAACGGATATTGGATCGGAAGTTCGAGCCAGGACAAGCTGTGCTATTATTCAACTCCAAACTGCGTTTATTTCCTGGAAAGCTGAAGTCTAGATGGTCAGGCCCTTTCATTATCACTGCTGTAGGTTCTCACGGGGCAATTGAAGTCGAAGAACCAGATTCAAAGCGCACATTCAAAGTCAACGGTCAGCGACTAAAACATTATTGGGGAGGCAATGTGGATCGACAAGTATCCGTGATTCACCTCTCTGCTCCTGAGCAAGCTGAAGCCTAATACCGCTGAGAAAGTCGGGTTGACGACTATAAACCAAGCGCTTGATGGGAGGCAACCCAATCATGATATTTTATTGCTTTCATAGATTTAGTATAGTTATTAGTTTGTTTTGTTAATAGGAGTAGTTTAAGTTGTTTTTGTTTGAATTATTCTTCAATCTTCCGTGATTGGGTCTCATTTATGCTGTTATTCACTGGAACAGGGATGAAGTCTATGGGAATGCTTTAGAAGGAGGAAACATGTTCATTGGGATGGTACAAGAGAAGACAAGAGGATTCAACAAGAAAAGCGAATTTTTTTTTAAAGTCTGAGGATTCTCGCCCCGGTGAGAAAATTGTACTGAGGTTTCTCGCCCCGGCGAGAACCTCTCTGTTAAACCACGCCCCAGCCTGGATTTTTCTCGCCCCAGCCCCAACTTCTCTGTTCATTCTCGCCCCAGCGAGGTTCACAAGCCTATCTTTCTCGCCCTGGCGAGAATCGCGGTTTCAGTTTTTAAATTCCGATCCTAATTTGAGTTTTACAATTCCCACTCCCATGCAACTTCTCCGAAACACTATTTCTACCTCTCTAATACCGACCCAACCCAAATCTATCCAATTTCTCTTCTAATTTCCTTCCAATTTCTTTTCATATTTAGATTCCTACACAAACCCTAAATTATTCTACTTTAAAAACAAACCCCAGCCTCTTTCTAATCCATCTCTCATTCAATAGAAGGAATACTCTGTGGTTTTCAAGATTTCTATTTGCTTTATCGTTGCATGCAAGTATTCTAGGGTTTGCTCCTCAGATCTATTCCATTGGATTTTGCTTCTATCACTTCGGAGTTAGAAAAGTTGGAGTTTGGGGGGAGTTGTTATTGCGTAGCAGATTGTAGTGTTTGGGTTGTTTGTCAAGAGATCAATCATGGCTCCAAAGAGGCATCGTGGTGAGGGATCATCGTCTACTCCATCCAGGCACTTTGATCGAAGAAAGTTTGTCAGTGCAGATGCGGCTAATAGGTATGAATCTTATACATCGGGTAAAGCTCTAACTCCCGAGTGCGGTCTCACGCCTGATGAGGTGGTTAATGGTGAGATGATGCATCAGATAGTAGAGAGGGGATGGGAGACATTCATTGCCCATCCGGAACCTGCATGTATAGCCATTGTCAAAGAATTTTATGCTAATGCAGAGGACGCGGCTCCATGTGAGGTTACAATACGGGGCAAGACAGTGTCATTCAGTGCCCAAACGATCAATGAGTATTACAACTTGAGGCCTGATATACATTGCCGATACACTCGATTCCTTGAGGAGGGGCCCAATTTGGAGAAGGTGGTTACTGACTTGTGTAAACTGGGGACGACTTGGATATCCAGAGGGCCACGGGCAGCAGTTTCGTTCCATAGCAAGGACTTGAGTCGTTATGGGAAGGTCTGGTATGCTTTCCTCTCGGCGAAACTTATGCCATCCCAACATGTGAGTGATGTACCCAAGGAGAAAGCTTTATTGTTATATGCTCTTGTGACGGGGATTGAGATCAATGTGGGTCAGCTGATTGAGGCGTCGATTCGTCGCACTTTACGAACTTTGCATAGTCAGGGTGGTTTGCCACACCCTTCTTTGATCTGTGGGTTATGTCTTCGTGCGGGAGTTCGTTGGGGAGCTGAGGAAGCTTTGCAGCAGCCATTGCTGGTTTTGGACTACCGTCTGATTGCACGCTATAAGGAATAGGATGGCGGTGAGTCACATCCTCGTGGTATGGTTTACATAGTTCATTCTCCTCCTGCTGAAGAAGCACATGAGTCTGATGATGATGAGGGAGCGGGTCCTTCGGAGGGTCCTTCTACTTCTACCAGCATAGGAAAATCCAAATTCAGCCTTCAATTTCGCGAGTTGCAGCGTCTTATTGATTCTCATCATAAGACCATATTGAGGCAGAACCAGCGGTTGGCGGATCGACAAGCGCATATGTTTGCTTATCAGCAAAGTTGTACACAAGCAATATCAAACATGTATTCTAATATGCAACCGTTGATGGATTATGTTCACTTTCCAAAAGCGCAGCCACTGCCAGTTTTTCCACCACCAAGCCCAGATGATGATGACGAGTTCGGGCCTACTGCTTGATTTGTTAGGGGAGTCCTCTGTTTTTAACTTTCTTTATTTTTTTTACACAATGAGGACATTGTTTTGTTTGAGTTTGGGGGGGTGTAATTGCTTATTTGCATGTTTAGTTGCATAGCATCTTTAGTTTTAGTTGCATGAGTTTTAGTTTAGCCTAGTTTTTACTCGTGATTATTTATTTGAAATTTTTTTTTTCCAAAAATCCAAAAATTTAGTAGCATAGGGTCATATGATATTGCATTTAGGGGTATTCAAGCAATGCATTAATGGAAGTCATTTAGGGATGGCCAATGATGAAATTTGATTAGTTCTACTATAGTTTAATGGGATGAATACTTATTGCTAAATCTGGAGTTTAACTGTTTTAGTTGTGGTTATTTGAGACCCTTGGTTTTTACTTGTTCACGAATATGTATCGAAGTAATTAGGAGTTGATTCTTCTTTGGTGTATTACGTGCTCATATGTAGATATAGACTTTTATCACTTGTTGGATCTAAAAAAAAAATCGAAAAAATGAAATTTTTTTTTGAATAAATACTACTTCGATGTCTGTCTAAGTGCAAGAAAACGATGAATTAATGAATATAGACAGATAAGAGCAGGTCTTTAC
The DNA here is from genome assembly GCA_034770075.1 of Aralia elata. Classification (NCBI taxonomy): domain Eukaryota; kingdom Viridiplantae; phylum Streptophyta; class Magnoliopsida; order Apiales; family Araliaceae; genus Aralia; species Aralia elata. Next base: position 40,645 of record JAVJAP010000077.1, read on the forward strand.
TAAGTTTGTCTTTGTGGCCGGTGTCATTTGAATGAGTATACCCTTAGGAGATGTCTTTACACTCAGCGCCCTAAAATCGTCTGGTTTGGGAGTCGTTGGTTGAAAGTTCGCTACACGGGTGGCACTGAATAGCCTAATAAAGATGAACATTGCACTAGTCGAGATATATGACGAGATGGAGCGTAAAACGCACTCGTTTTAAAAAAAAAAGAGAGAGAAAAACTGAGAAGACAAGTGAATAGTAAGTCGAGCTTAAAAGCAAAATCTGTGAAATTTGTCTCTTTTTGAGCATTGTGATACTTGGAGTTGAATTCATATCCTAATTGGTTTGATACATGTTACATACTTGTGGAAGGGTTGAGAGTGATTCATAGCTGCTAATGGTTGGCTCTTGGATGGTGTGAGGTTGAAATTTTGTTGAATTGGTAGTTACTGATTTCTGAGGCCGGATTTTTATGATGTCTATTGATTAATTGCTTGAGTATGGTGAGGCATGCATTTGCATTCATGTAGTAGCTAGTTTAGTTGTGGTTTTGCTTTGTTTTGTGTTTTGCTTGAGGACAAGCAAAGTTTTGAGTTTGGGGGTATTTGATGAGTAGGTTTTAACCTACGAGTTGATATGTTTATTGGCTTACTCTTTACTTGTTTTTAAGTGTTTTTGGTAGCTTTTTATTTTTTTGTATTGCTTTTGTAGGTCATGGTTGGCTGCGGGATCAAAAGAAGCAAAAATAGCTGGGTGCAGGGCATTCTCGCCGGGGCGAGAACTTATGCCTTGTACTTCTCGCCGGGGCGGAATCTCGCCGGGGCGAGGAAGCGGCAGAAAGCAATCCTGATTTTGCTGGAATGCTGTTACTTTGGAAAGGTGGAAGTGATCTAGGACTCTTGCTATTAATCTGATCGAGGGACTAAAGGAGGATATAAATAGAAGATCAAGACTTGGATTAAAAAATACACAGACTTATTCAGAGATTGAACTTTCAGAGCTTAGCAAAGAGATTGGAGAACAAGTTAAGCATCGTGAGGAATTCAGATTGGAGAGTTAGAGATTATATTGAGTTTTCTTTTGATCTTTATTCTCCGATTTGTAATTAATTATGATGACTTATTTTGGTATTCTAGTTTTTATTGTCAGTATGAACTAAATTCTTATTTAAGGCTACAATTGAACCAGTTATATTTATGAACTAACTATTTATTGGATTCTAGTTATTCAATTGACGGGTGTTGTCTATTTTATTCTATGCTTATTGATTAATTGTTGGCCGACAATTAGCGGATTACTTTAGATGAATTCGGGAGATGCAATCTAGGGTTAGAACTGGATAAGATAGCGTGTATTTTTAATTATCTGCATGTGATGAATAATTAGATTGGTGAAGTGAATAGGGATATCTCTTTGCTGCATGTAACAATTGGAAATTGGAACTTAATGAATTTAATCCTTTAACTGTGCATAGGAATATCGTAGAGTAATTGGATTAGATGTATTTATTTGATCACTTGGAAAAGGGCTTATAAATGCAATTGAATTTCTGTTAACAACTCCATTGAAGTGAATAATTAGAAGACATAGATAGATTGGTTTATGATAAATAACTGGGGATATTGTAGTCTTAATCATAATAAATCTGAATTTCAACCTTTGTGATAGTTGTTGGTGTTAGTATTTAATTTAATTAGTTTCAATCAATACTCAATTTGCGAATGTTTAATAGAATAGGCATAATTTCGATTGACAATTGGAAATATTAAGCATAATAATCTCTGTGGGTTCGACACTCTTTCTTATCACTTTATTACTTGTTGATCGTGTATACTTGCACGTAATTGTTGATTGTGAAATCGGACAACACCTAGCTTATTTTATAATTCACGATGTTCGAGTTTTATATCTCGACATAATATACTTAACTATATACACCCCGATATATTTCTCTTTTAGCTTCGTTTATAGATCAGACTTTAATTCTAAAGTCTCGTGATGCTCATGTCTCATAACTTAAGACATCTTAAATCATTCTTTAATTAAAATCTAATACGTTTGTCTTATATAGTTCGGGACAACGTAGCTTAACGTTGGCCAACTACTCGGCTTTTGGAAACCAATACACTTTGTTTCACATTACAATACTATTCATTTTAGGTCGTTCACATTTTATAAATTAAACAACGTGTCCAAACTTTTTAGATTCTATATTACAGGTCTAATTCAGACAGTTAAGACTGTCTGCTTTAGAACAAATTTCATTTTGATTATCTATCCGGACAGTGAAGACTGTCTGCTTCAGGCCAAGTTCTTCAGTTAATATCCAGACAGGTAAGACCTGTCTGTTTACTAACAAAATCTACTGCAAGTAATCATCATCCAATCCAGACAACTTTAACCCGTCTGCTTTAGGCCAAGACTCCCTGCATGCTGCATTATTATCTGGGTAGTTTCGTAACGGTTTTTATCTTTTTCGCAGTTTTACCCTCTCTCGCTAAAACAGTCATAACTTTTTCGTTTTAAAACTTTTTTAGGCGATTCTTGAGCCCACGCGAAGCTAACTTCTAGGTCTACGATTTTTTCCTACTGGCTTTTTTCCAAATTCTGAACACATTGGTCCAGAAATTTCGTGCAAGGGGACTGACCCGAATTGGTTAGACAGTTTTGGCACGAATACTTTGAACGGTCATAACTATTTGCTCCGAAATTGGAATTGGTCCGTTCTGGAGTCTATGAAAAACTTATTCAGCGTACTACAACATACCAAAAGCCCAGAATTTTTAGAGCAATTAAACTAATCTCGAAATTTCCTTTTTGGGACAGCAGCCTTATTATTATTTTTTTCCATCTAAGAGTTGTTTTAGAACAAATCCCATAACTTTCTCATCTCCCAACATTTTTGAGTCAACCAAAGGGCTTTTGATCAATAGTTAAAGATCTAGTACACCAAATAAGAAAATCACATAAACCATACATAGATCTTAAAATAAATCACATGGATCTCATTTACTTAACTAAAAATTTCCGTAAAAACTTACCAATTAGCTTTTCCCCAAAATTTGCAATATAATCTCATATATACTAACATGATACACAATATAACATCATGATCTAACCTTTTCATAGGGTTTCACCAACAAGAACATAAAAATTCATAGATCTAATATATGAGTAATAAAACTACATAAAACTTTTAAGTAACACTTATATTTTTCTTTTTTACCTTCCTTTGTTGGCTTTCTTTCTTCTTCCTTGCTCTTCATCTTCCATCTCCATGGCTACCTTTCTCTCCTCTTTCTCCTTTTCCTCTTGTCGTGAGCTTTCTTCTCTCTCTCTCTCTTATCCCTTCATCCTTATCTTTTTCTTCTCTCTTTCTATTTTCTTCTTTTTTTTATCCTTATCTTCGTATCTCTTCTCTCTCTTTTTCATCGTTATCTTTAACAAATCTAATTAATAGATTTAGTCTGTAACGACCTGGAAATCGGAGCGACCTCAGCTCCCGACTTCGGTCGTTAATAAACATTCACTCTCTAAGCTTACATCATTAATAGATGATGTAATAAATAAAAATGCGGAAACATTAAAACTTATTATAAAAATCTTTCATATTCTGAAATCTCATCACAATACCATTGTAATCATGTTGTATAAAGTAGTCTACATCAATATAAGCATTAAAACTTATTATTACAAACTTTTCACAATTCCAGGTTCCGTAACCATTAAACTTCTACTCTTATGATCAAGGTTGAATAAATACCATGATCCTTACAAAATTTCATCTATGAACATAAAGTTCAGCTTCTGAATTTAATCGTTCCCTGAATAATCGCAGAGTTATTCAATAATCGTTCATTTGTTATATAATGTCCTTATACAACAATGTCATCGTACTACTTTACCGTACAAGGTAACTTATATAGTCACTTCTTAATTCGAAATTTGAAAATTTCTAAATTCTAATTCAATATAGAATAGTCTAATTCACATACATCGTGTACCGTCATCACAGCTAAATAATTCAATAAAGAAAAATATTTAGCAACCTTCCTGTATCCATGCGTCTCTAGTCCTTAGCATCACGATACCAAGATAATTTGTCTCATCTAAAATCTGCAAAAGTTTTATTTTTGCAAGTATGAGCACGACGGCTCAGCAAGAACTAACAACTATCACCTTTCATGCTTCACGTAACATATAAATTTACATTTCATTCATGCATCATAATTTTCATGCTATTTATTTTCTTCATGTCTCATAATTCTCATACTATGCATCTTTCTCATGCATTATACATCTCATGCAATGCATCTACACATGCACCATACATCTCATGGCATACGTCATGTACCTCATATTGTATATTCACAATAATACAAGTTCCACATAGAACAATATACTCACATAACTGCACAACGTGCACACATAATCATGCTCACAAGAAATTCACATAAATATCTGAATATTTAATACATTTAAACAAATTAACAAGTTGCTGAAAGAACTTGCCTTAAGTTCTCCTTGCTAAATTACGACAATTCGTCCTTCAAATATCCTACACAATTTATTAACAATAAAATACCAATTAGCCACAATAAAGACTTCACATATATATTGGTTTACATTACTCTATTTCTCATTCTATATAGCTCGCATTTAATAATGCGGCCAAATCTCAAAAATATTCTCTCGGCGTCGCGGCGTTCGAAGACGACACGACCCTCATCATCATCCAACTTATAATCATCATATGACCCAATATATCAATCCTCAAATTTTTGTTTTAAAAAGAGTTATAAACTCGTGTGAACTATTTTAATCGTTAACGAACACTATTATTCGTTTAATCATAACTTCTTCGTTACTCATTCGTTTTTGTTCATTCTTACGTCAAATTAAAGTTTATACAGTCTACTTTAATCTCATCTAGGCCATGGTTCCAGGCCCTTCTTCAATCAAAATAGATTTTCACTTATTACAAATAACTTCAAATTGCTATAAAAAACTGGCTAGATTGACCCTACTTCGCTAAAACAGTCATAACTAATTCGTTTCAAAAACTTTTTGAGCGATTCTTGCGCCACGCGTCGCTAACTTCCGGGGCTAAAACTTTTATGTTTTAACCATTTTCAAATTCTGAACACACAAGTCCTAAAAATTCTTACAATAGGCTGGTCCGAATCTGGTTTTTCAGATTGGACAGTTTTGACGCGCTTACTTCGCACCTTCATAACTCGGTTGTCCGAACTCGAAATTAGTTCGTTCCAGAGGCTATGGAAAGCTTGGAACATAAACTACAATATATCTAAAGCCCATAATTTTTTTGTAATTCTAACTAGCCAAAACTATGTCCCGAAACTCCACTCCCGAAATAATTTTTCCTGTTTTGACAGTTTGGACACTTCTTCTTAAAATCGTCATAACTCCCTCATCTGAGGTCAAAATGCGTTCATTCCAAAGCCTATGGCTTTCTAACTCAGTGTAGTATAACTACACAAAAATTCAGAATTTTGCATCCAACACAACAATACCAGAATTTGTTTTACGGACACTGTCCACACAGTTTTCATGTTCTTGACATGGTTTACTAAATCTTTCACTTCAGATTCGTTTTAACTCTGTTTTAGTTCATTCCAATTGGGTTATCAACATAATTCATGGAAGTATAACATATTAACAACCAACAAAAATCTCAGACATGAATATAAACACAAAAGGTCCTCTATTCAGTCCATAACAGTCTAAAAATGTTCATTTTCTTCCTCCTTATGCATAGGTTCGAATTTCATTCATTAATATTCCACTTTCTTGCTTTAAATGGTTTATTAAACCTCTGAACATAATTCTTAAGGTATTACTCGACCCATAAAACTCAAACACAACAATATTCATCAAGAATATCTAACTTTTAGGAGAAAATGAAAGTTTGAACGTTTAAGAACTTACTTCTTGGCTTTCTCCTTCTTGGATGCTAGAAAATTTGTTAAATCCTTGCTAAAACCTCTTCTCTTCCTTCTTGAGTACTCTCGAACCCTTCTTTCAAGTTTCAACTCTCCACCCATTTCTTTCTTTCTCTAGGTTATTTAGTGACATATGATGAGCAAGAATGGGAGATGGGTTTAGGCTTAGCTTTCTCTCCCTTTTGTCATGCCATCACCGAGCTCTTCTTCTTCATCTCTGTTAGTTCTCTTCAACTTAGCTTCTTCACTAGAAAATGTTCAGAACTTGGAAACTAGGAGGTAAGGAATCGGATACAATGGTTTTGGGAGGAAGAAATTGATTTTTTTACTAAGCTTCTTGGAAGTATATTAGAGGAGAATGTTGCCCACTTTGGATTATCAAGGCATGTGGTTTGACTCAAGGCCACCTCCTGCCGAACCCTCTCTCATCTCCCTAATTCTTATTGGTCCAATGAATTTAGTGGTCTCCCAATTTAACAACACGCAATTTATTTACACACCCAATTCATTTCTTCTCTCTCTACCCACTCACCCGTAGCATTCCTTTTATTCCTCCTAAATGTGTTGATTTTCTTCTTCTTAGTTAATTGCTAGAATAGTAGCACCCATGTGATCTCACTATTGTTAGCTCTCTCCCTTCTTTTACTTCATCCGTATACTTCCCTTCTCTTCTTCCCACTTGTGCTAATTAGGTAGTATTCTTCCACCCACTTTCATTTATTAAAGGCCTCTTCATTTGTTTATTAATAAACACCTAGTAATTAAATAGAGCACTTAAGGAAATAACTAGAGCTCTTGTTCCACAATTTCTCCCACACTTGAATTCTATCAATTAAACTAGAAATTCATTTAGCCATTTATTAGCCCAGTAATTTAATTCATTATTGGACTCATTTAATATAGGTTAGCTATTTACTAACCAATTAGCTTACCAAAATTATGTACCTAAATGTACATGAAATCCACATGTATTTGGTTAACATATTTACACCAAATAAATTATTCAAATAATAATCTTCATCAAACTATTTATTTAATCTAATAAATAGCATCTTTGGGCGTATATAACGCCCACGTGAATAATAATTCAACGATATTTCTCGAAATCACCGTATTCGCTTAAACGAAAACTTTTATACTTACTAATCATCGCATCCTCATAATCTAGGTTGTAATATAACCTTTAAATGCTTAACTCATAATATTATTAATAAAACTCTATTTTAATATTTGCCAGCTCGAATTATCAAGATACATATTACGCCTCATAATAAGAATTTCGTTATTAAATTCTTATTATAACAGTTCCCAAAATCCGGGCTGTCACATAGTCACATGCTATAATACTCCCTCCTTATCCGAATGTCCCTTCCAAATTGCCACATTTTTGATTTTCTTTTTTTTATTGCATAACTAGCTTGATTTGCTATTAGAATGTCCCATATTTTTTGGGCCAAAGCTTGGGCTCCCATTTAATTCATTTGGGCTTCCAAATTAATTTATTTGGGCCATGTAAAAATAACATAATTCAATACATAAATTTTATCTTACTTTAATTATTTAATTAGAGTTTTCATTCCATTTATTTTGGAATTTAAATGATTACTCATTTAATTTTATAACCCAATTAAGATCTCTTTAATTAGGTAATAAATTGAAATAATAAAATTAATCTCTTAGGTTAATATATAATTTAAATACTAAAATTCTTCAATACCATAACCCTTAGGTTATTTAATTACCATTCCTAATATATAATATTAGGTTACAAGGCTTTCTTTTTAATTCTCTTTATAAAACACGTAAATAAATATATATATATTTTAAATGTCATACACATGTATCCACATCACATATAGAAAATAATAAATTTATTCTCTCACATTATAAATTGTTTATATCAATTTATTTACATATATAATTAAAATAATAATCGCTCTTTATTAAAATAATTTAATGCTAGAATTTATTTTAATAATGTTTATTTAAAGTATACAATAATTCTTGTATACTTAAACTAATTATTTCGCTTCGCAATATAAATTATTTCATAACAATTTATTCATACGCAATAAATATACATACATATATTTATCACATAAAATACAAATTTATTTCTCAATTCTTATTTTAATATTTTTTTGTTTGGGAAATTCGAATTATTTTCTTTTCCCCTTTTATAAATTGTTTTTCACAATTTAACTGTAGTAAATATAATAATATATTCACTACATTAAAAATATGCATACATTACACTTAATCATATAATATATGATTTCTTCAATAAAATGACAATTATACCTTAAGTATATTTAATGCCACCAATAACTTTATATAATAAGTTATTTTAATTTTATTCATCTTATTACCTTTTAGAAATTGTTTCTGCCGTTCACTTACATATAATAAATATATATTCTAATATATTTATTATATTCCAAAATCTCATATTGCATAGCTAATATTTACTTATGCAATAAAATTTCACATAACATAGCTAAATCTTGATTTTCATATATTTGGCTTGAATATGGTTTGGTGCATTCATCAATTCGGTTTGCTGAATTTCTCCATTAGTAATCTTATTCTTCAACCTTTCTATCGTTCACATTCTCTTTACATTCTTTCAAATATCAAACCATATAGGTTTTTCTAAAAAGTTTTAATCATTCCTGTGCTTCCAATCTAGGTTTTATTCCTTAAACCTTTATTTAATCATTCAAGATTATTTATAAATCTCTTAAATTTTTGGGTTATCACAGAATTTTGGCTAGAGAGAGTTCAATTTTTGGGACACGTGATTAACAAAGATGGTATATCTGTGGATCCGGCAAAAGTAGAAGCAGTAATAAATTGGGAACAGCCAAAGATGTCGACTGAAGTGCGTAGCTTTCTAGGGTTAACGGGTTACTATCGGAGATTTATTCAAGATTTTTCAAAGATAGCTACACCATTAACTAATTTGACAAGAAAGACGGTGAAATTTATATGGTCGGAGAAATGTGAACAGAGTTTTCAAGAACTCAAGAAAAGACTAAGTGAAGCGCCAGTATTATTATTACCAGATGCAACAGGGAATTTTGTTGTGTATAGTGATGCGTCGCATAAAGGACTAGGGTGTGTGCTTATGCAACACAGAAAAGTCATTGCTTACGCATCACGATAGTTGAAAGATTATGAGAAGGGATATCCTACTCACGATCTAGAATTGGCAGCAGTAGCATTTGCCTTGAAGATTTGGAGACATTATCTGTATGGAGAGAAATGTGAGATATATACAGATCATAAAAGTCTGAAATATATCTTCACATAAAAAGAGTTGAATATGAGACAGAGAAGATGGTTAGAGTTGATTAAGGATTACGATTGCGAAATTCTTTATCATCCAGGGAAAGCAAATGTAGTGGCAGATGCTTTAAGTAGAAAAGGTCAAGAAAAGTTGATGATGTTGACAACTCACGATGAGTTGATAACAACAATGGAAAGAATAGAACTAGAAGTACAGTTTCCGCATGAGCCGGAAGGAATGTTATATATAATGAAAAATGGTCCAACGTTGTTGGATAAAATCAAAGAAGCACAAGTCAAAGATGAGGAGTGTGAAAAGCTTAAAGAAAAGATTTCTGAAGGAAATTAAAGAAACCAAGTGTAAACTTGATAAAGAAGGAGTAATCAGATTTGAAGGAAGAATTTGGGTTCCGTCAATGCCGGAGCTGAAAGAAGAAATTTTACAAGAGGCCCATTGTTCAAGGTACGCGATTCATCCTGGAAGCACAAAGATATATCAAGACCTTCGACAACATTTTTGGTGGCCGAACATGAAAAGAGAAGTCGCAGAATGTGTCAGTAAATGTTTAACATGTCAGAGAGTCAATGTAACGACCCTAAATTCTGAACAATCCAACTCTCGACTTCGGTCGTTAACAATACGTCTGCATTCTAACTTTACAACATTATTCAATGTTAACTTAATAAAAAAAATGCGGAATAATAAAAAAAAATTTCTATTACAAATCATTCTCGGTTCCAAAATTCTCAACCTTTACATCTGAATATCTTAGAATCATGTTAGTATCATGATTCACCTTGTTGAACTTACTATAAAAATTTACACCTCAATATAAACTTTACAACTCAACATAAATACAATTTATACATCATCAAATACATTACTCAAAACCTTAATCATGGTTCAAAAATATAAATTTTAAGCTAAACATTTGTTCCTCATGCATTATGTCTGATTCACGTCATTTAGGTAGTACATAACTTTACCTTGATTCTTTAACCTGCAAAAATGGTTATTTGCAAGAATGAGCTCGACAGCTCAGCAAAATCTAACAGTTTGCATGCATCACGTAACACATAATTATTATGCTTATCTAACATAATGTAAACATCTGGATAAATATAACTTACATTTTGTACGTCACATATCAAGTAGAGATTGAATTCCATAATTCAATCAACATTCTTTACTCAATCAAGGAAGTCATATGTTGACTTAAACAATTCATACTCACAGTACATGTAACATGTCATGCTCTTACAGTATAAAATTTAAAGCAATTAATCATCGAGTTCACATAACATCTAGGAACTGAAAGACTTGCCTGGTTCGTAGATTATCATTTACCGTAACCAGCTTATGTTTATTTGCACTTCATGTATCCTACACGATATATATAATCATGTACATGATTTGTTAGCCACATATCAACACTTAGAATTAATTCTACTAAACAATTCAAAATCCTTCACTTTATTCTCTTTACAATTTCTAAGTTAGGAATTAAGTTCCATTAGGGCTCCTTGTAAACCTTCATTTTATTGCGTCTCGCTTTAATCGACACTTAACCACTGGCTAAGTTTTAAACTTTGTTCTACATTAGATGTGTAATGGTTATAAGTAATTCTTGTTTAGGGTAACATATAATAACCAAAAAGAAAAGAATTAAAAATAGGAAAAATTTTCCATTTCTGCAATTCTCGCCGGGGCGAGAAAATTATAACATGAAACCCTCGCCGGGGCGAGATCTCGCCGGGGCGAGATCTCGCCGGGGCATGAAATTATAACGTGAAACTCTCGCCGGGACGAGAAATTCCCTAACAAAAACTTCGCCGGGGCGAGACATCTGATTTCCAGATTCTGCAGTTCGCGAACTGCAGAATTTCAAAGCCAAAAATTCCCAATTCCTTCATCCAATAGGCAATTTACGCATACCCAGACATCATACATAATGTAAAACTAAAACCTAACATGTGTACAGTGATTCTAACAACATAAATTGCTTAAATAACAAATTTTAAAGACCCAAAATCAAAGTTCATGCTAGTTTTTCATATTTGAACAAATTTAACGAATCAAACTCTCACGAATTCGTTTCTCCACCAATTTGATTGATTTAACTTGCAACGTTTTCGTTTCTCAGAATACTAACACAATCCATTATCAATTACAGACTTTATACATGAATTAACTATTAATTTTAGTCTCAAAATAGACTAAAATATACATATTACTACAAAACTCAATTTTCTTCTTCTAATTCATGTTTTCATGAATTTGATAACTCCAAAATTATATATAAACACCAAATAACGGATTAAGCATGCTTATAAATATATATTACCAATACTTCATCAAATCCTTCAACCAAAAAATCCATTTTAAAAGAAAACTCAATGAATATGAAATTAACAACTCAAAGCTAGATTATTACCTTTGATTCTTGCTTAGGTTATCTAGATGATGACAAGAATTGCTTGCTAAATCTTCTTCCTTCTCTTGATTTCTTAGGTGCCTTCTCAATTTCACAGAGAATCCTTTTTCTCTCACTTTCTCTCTTCCTCCCTTCTCTGTGTTCTCTCTTCTCCAGACTTAGGAGAATAACGTAAAAAAAAAAATAAAACCTCTCCTTTAGTCAGTTACAAAAACAAAGGGGCCATGTTTGGCTAGAACCCAATTAAACCTCCTTTTTTTATTTTAATATTTTTTTTAATATGATAAATCATGTCACACTTAAATATAATTTTATTTAATAAAATAATTTTGTTTAATAAAATCATCTTTCACTTAATAAGTAATTTTATTGAGTAAAATTATTCATCCTCTCATTTAATAAATTACCAACATCTATGCATAATAAAACACGCATCAAATATAAAAATATTTATCTTCACCTTACTTAATATTCTTATACAAATAAATTATCACACAATATTCTCATCAAATATTTATTTTATTAAATAAGCATTCCAATTAAAATATTTATTCTTCTCAATAAATATTTTATCCATTTACGACATTCACAATCGTAATACATTAGCATGTAACATATTATTTTCTCGTTTTATCAAAACAAATATTAATTCACTATTTTAATTAAGTGAATTATTCACATTATTTATAAAATTTACTTCATAAAAGAATTCCATTACCAACAAAACATATCAACCAAATTATATTATTTCATAATATCATTTTCAACTTAATAAAATTAACTAATTAATAATCAATTAATTCTCTTCTCGTAATAATTTCATTAACTATCATCAATGGTTTAATCAAACATTAAACCTCACTTTTCCAATATAAAAAAAATATATTCCTCTTCTATATTCGCATCAAATCATATATTTCACGACAAAAAACATATATATAAATATATTCGAACCCGACACCTCTCACAATAAGAATTTTATTTATTAAATTCTCATTTAATAATTCCTGAAAATTCGGGTTGGCACAGTTAAAGCCGAACATTAGAAACCAAGTGGGTTACTTCAACCGTTAGAAATTCTTGAATGGAAGTGGGAGCATATCACGATGGATTTTGTGGTAGGACTTCCGAATACACAGAAAGGATTCGATGCTATATGGGTTATAGTTGATTGATTAACGAAGTCGGCACACTTTTTGCCAATCAAGATCAAATATAACCTGGACCAGTTAGCTAAACTCTATATCAAGGAAATTGTTTCTCGACATGGAGTGCCAATTTCAATTGTGTCAGATAGAGATCCAAGGTTCACATCAAATTTTTGGAAAAGCTTACAAGAACACATGGGAACGCAGTTGAGATTAAGTACGGCATACCATCCTCAGACAGACGGACAGAGTGAGAGGACAATACAGACTGTAGAAGATATGCTAAGAGCTTGTGTTATGGATTTCAAGGGAAGTTGGGACGATCACTTACCTTTGGTAGAATTTACTTATAACAATAGTTACCACGCCAGTATAGGCATGCCGCCTTACGAAGCGTTGTATGGAAGAAAGTGCAGAACACCATTGTGTTGGGATGAGGTAGGAGAGCGTCGGTTGCTAGGACCGGAATTGGTGCAGCAAACTGCAGAAATTATAAAGTTAATACGTACGAGACTTATCACAGCTCAAGATCGGCAGAAAAAGTACGCAGATCAGCATAGACAGAACAAGGAGTTTGACATTAGATCGCACGTATTTCTAAAAGTATCCCCGTGGAAAGGAAAGATACGATTTGGAAAGAAAGGAAAATTGAGTCCTCGTTTTATAGGGCCATTTGAGGTTTTAAGAAAAATTAGAGAAGTAGCCTATGAAGTAGCATTACCTCCAGAGTTAGAACACGTTCATAATGTGTTTCACGTGTCGGTCTTACGACCACATAAGCCAAATTATAAACACGTGATAGAATATGAACCTCTATAGTTTCAAAAGGACTTAACTTATGAAGAGATTCCTGTTCAGATACTTGATAGGAAGGAGCAAGTCCTGCGAAATAAAATAATTTCTTCGGTAAAAGTGCTATGGAGAAACCACAACGCCGAAGAGGCAACGTGAGAATTAGAAGAAAAGATGAAAACGAACTATCCCTATTTATTTGAGTAGTTTTGTTTTACGATTCCGGGGACGGAATCTTTATAAGGAGGGAAGAATGTAATAACTCGAACTTTCCGGTAATAATCAAATAAGAATTTTGTGGATAAATTTATTTATTTATTTATTAATTGTGATCTGTGTACATGTGCAGTATGAGAAGTATATGATTGCAATGTGATAAATATATGTATATATTTATTACACGTATATAGTTGTTTGACAGAAATTCTAGGTAAAAAGAAATTAGGAATTATTTAATTATGCAAATTTTATTGTATATATTACATAAATTATATTTAAATAATTTATGAAATTAAATTATTTAAATATAAAGAGGTGGGTATTAAGGATATTAAATAAGGAAATTATTTCCATGCTTGTTGAAAAAGGAAATAACTAACTTAGGAATATCAAATTAGAATATTCATTGAATTAAATGAATTAAAATAATTTAGTATATTAAATTATTTTAATGTGATAAAATGATTTCATTAAATAAATTATTTTATTTAGTGAGTGATATTCATTTTATGAAAAGAAAATAAGAGGCGTATTATATACTAATTATTTAATGTAGTTAATTATCGCGTAAAAAGTGATAAAATATAATTATGGAAAATATTCTATAATTATTAAAATTATTTTCGGAATTAATAGAAAATATTTAATTATTATTTTTGAAGTTGGTTTGAGTACATTTCCGTTTAATGCCACGCGATAAGTGCGAAGGGTTTACTATAGGAAGCTTGAGCTGGAATGTAATATGCTTAGACCTTTTAACTAAGCAGGAGCTGTAAGCTTATTAGGATTATAACCATGACTAAGGAGAGCTAGGAATACATCAGACCAAGCAAAGCTAAAAGGGAAATAGTCTAAGTAGAGAAGCTCAGCTCCGCCCTCCCCATTTCCGTCCATCTTTTTCTCTCTCACAAAAAGTGTAGTTCCAAGTCTTGCCCAAGTTCAAAGAAGCTAAGTACAGAGATAATTAATTGCAGAGGAATTATCAAACAAGAGGTAAAAATCAAAATCAATTCATCTATAAATTTTGTTTTCCTCCTTTCTTATGAGAATTGAATTAAAATTTTGAATTGAATAGGAAGTTAAAGAATGGGTTGATTTAATAGTTGAATTGATGTTGTAATGAACTTAGAAACATGGGTGATTAGTTGTTGATGTGAGGAGAAATAAGGATGAAGGATTTCCATGGTGGAATTCTAGACAAACAAACAAACAAATGGTTAAGAAATCTGGAAAATAAGAAATACACACTAGCTATTCGATAAAATGCGTCAAAGAAACTTAGAAGCTTGAAAATGGATAATTACCCAAGTCTGGAAATTAGGGAACATTCATATATGTATTATAATGTTATTTAAGTCATTTGTCGGAACCAAAACACGTTTGAAAGCGAATGGGGTACTAAACGAAATGCTAAAAACAGTTACGATCAAGCACTTTTGAGGCTTGATTTGGGTTGTTAAGGATGTCTGGAATGGAAAGCTTATAATTTATAAATAGAGTCTCATATGTTATCTATAACATATCTAAACTTTGGTGTAATCAGAGATATGAGTTAGGAAGAATTAAATCGCGAATGGAGAACAGGGCTGCTGCCCATGGCAGCAGCAGTAGCTGTGTCGGCATTGGTGGGGAGGCTGCTGGCTGCGTGTGGCAGCAGTGTGCAGCAGCTGTGTGCCGCGGCATGCGCCATAGTAGCCCAGCGCGCACAACAGTCCCATCATGCAGCAGCCACATTGCGCACAACAGCGGCACATGGCGAACGAGCCAACAGCAGCAGCACTCGGCGAATGAGCCAGCAGCAGCAACTTGGCTTGGCTGAGTTTTGTTGGTGATAAGACTCACAACCCATTAGCAGAAATTAAACCAACAACCGCTATGACTGCTCCACCCAAACTAATTTCATGGGTTAATTCGCTAATTACCCATCAAGTTAGTTTCTTAATTCCAAACACATGAACGTATAGAATTTGTAATGAAGTATAAAATATAAAACTAACAAGATACGCGTTTAAACTTGGGATTGTTAAACCAAGTAAGAAGTGGCAATTACTTTAAGTGGGTTGTTAGCATGCTATTGCAACGCAAAGAATCTAATACGTTAGTTCACGAAAATTAAAACTCTATATGGACGTTATAATTTATTTATACTTTCCATACATAAAATATATTATAAGTCACCTTGTACATATACGAGTAATATAAGACGAATAAAATACTAATGCATTATATTGTGAGTAGATTATAACCTGACCTTGAAACATATTTACATATTAAAAACGTGTTGAAATCCAATAAAACGAACAGTGATTATTATGAGTAAAAGAATAAGAGGTTAGAAAAGAATACAAAAGTTCTTATAGAGTAAAACATTAGCTATAGAAATACTCAATGTGTATTTATAACTATATAAGTTATATATTATGAGACGTGGCTAATGTATTCATGTAATTATGATTGTGTAGGATCTGTAAAAGCAGATATAGCTTAATCTTATTACAATAGTCAACGCACAAGGCAAATATCTCTAATTCCTTACTTTCAAACAAGTTCACTTATCTTGAGCAAATGTTTCGCAATTATATATGAATAATATAATGTTATATAATTTTATTCCAATCAGCTTCGAAAAATAATGAAGCTAAGATCATGTGTACTTGATAAAATTCGATACAAATTTGCAGTTTAATGAAGGTATACGCCGTTGTTCTGGCTAGACCCCAGAATTGACTATTTCAATTCTTTCATACTAAGTCTTGAAATCGTTTCAGAATTTATAAAGTTGTTCATCCTTTTTGCTTTTGGGTTGAACTTCAAACTGAGTAGAACAACCCTAACTTGGGAAAAATTTATTATTGCGTCCTGGGGACGGTGACGATGAACACAAGTGTTGTTCTAATAGATAGTATTGATCAATACAGGACATAACGGGCTGATCACCCACCGTGCCCGTAAGACCAGACGGTTCACAGATGGATTTCTGATAGAACCTTTTCAAGAAAAGAAAAATAAACGTTTATGGTCTTGTGACCACTCAGTATCAAAATTCAGTGTATTATTTCGAGAATATAAATGAATCATACTGTCGTTTAAGAATCGTTCAGTTGCTTTACGATATTTATTCTGCTATCAAAGCATATCTCAGAGAGAACATTTATTTCTTGATATACGTATTTATCAATTATTATTACTTGCTGAGCAATCAAATGCTCATTCTTGCTTTGAATATAAATGTTTTCAGCTAAGCCAGAACGCATAGAAGGGTCCGGAAAGGATAAAGGCAAGGGAAAGCTACAGGAGTAGTTATAGATAGCTGTTGTAATAAATAAACTTTTGTTTTAGAAATACAATATCTATTATGTAATAAAGTTACTAAAGGTCTTCGTACCTGGGATAGATATCTCTGATGTAATAATTATTATTATCTTTTATGATAAGCAGCTTGTATAAATGGTATCGTGTAACACCAAGTACGGGTTTTAAGTACCCGGATTTGGGGGTGCCACACAAGGGCTTCCATACACAATTTGGAGAACCAATTAAGTCAGCTTGCTACCAAAGTTGGTCAAGTGGAGGCACAAGATTTTGAAAAATTACCTTCTCAAGTTGTTGATAATCTAAGGGAGAATGCGAGTGCAATAACATTGAACAATAGTGAACAGTTGGAAGTGCCCAAACCCACTAACGAAATTGATGAGGAGCAGTTCAAGGAGGAGGCAAAACCATTTAAGGTAATTATTAACTTTTCTGTTCAGGATGATACTAATCCTTTACCTTTTTCAAACAGGAATTCAAAGCCTATAAAAAGGAGCAGCAAGGGGTAGAGGTGAATGAGCTAATAATTCCTGTAGCTAGAATAATGATGGATGTGCATAAAGTGCAAAAATCTTTTGATCAAATACAAAAGGGAAGCTTGGAGGTTGTTATCATCAACAGTTTGGAGTTAGATAAAGGAGAATAAATTCAGCAGACTCAAGAATTGATGGAGACAATAGCTGCAATGCATTCTTTGTCAAAAATTTCAGATAAATATGCAATCTATTCCATTCAATTATCTTAACAGCTCTTGATCCAAATTTTTTTCCTTCTTTAATTTTTTTTTCTTATCCATTTACACATGATTAATCCCACTTTCTCACCTTTTGCCAAAATCTGATGCAATTTTCGCTGCAATTTAAATCACCTCCCTATAGCAGTAATCACGTTGCAAGTAAAGCCAAATCATTCGCCAACACCTCTTCAAATTATAACCATCATTTGTTGCCATCTTCAAAGCCAAATCAGCCTCTATGAAGGCATTGTTGTGCACCTCACAAATTCTCATATACAACATTAAAAAGACCCACAATTGCTTGGACTATTGAATCGCCATCACCATCTAAGAGAAGCCACACCACTGTTGTCTTCCTTCCACAGATTCAGAATTTTGTTGTCGTCTTCACAACATAGCACCACCTGGCCTGTTAACTTGTCGGGGCCGTTATTAACGTAATTTGTCTCTTTGCACAAAACAGTTTTTTTATGGCCCGTCATATACATGGTCCATTTCTAATTTTTGACGAAAGTACTTTGGACTATGAAAATGATGATTGCAAGTTTCCAAATGATGCAACATCAAATTGGTATACAGATTATCTTTTTGATCAACTTGCTTGCTTACAAAAGCTACCTACTCAATTTGTTCAGATCAGTTATGTTTTAGAAGCACAATCGATTCTGTACGCGTTAAATAATGCGGGAGGATCACTCTCTGAATCTGAATTCACTAATTTTTTGGTTGAAAGGTTAGATGAATATCTTTTTAAAAGGATTTATTTTTATTATTATTTGATGCACCCTTCTTTTAATTCATTATGTACTCTACTTCTTGGGCATGAAGTAATGCCACAACAAATTGTGCCAAACTCCAAAGTTGATGAGCCAATAGCAGTTGTTGAGACCTCAAAAGTCCACGGTTATGATGTTACAAATTCAGAACTACTTTTTTCTTTTGTAGACATGACACCGTCTAGCATTATAAATGTTAAAACAAGTCCACCAAATACCTTTTTTGATGAGTAGCGGTTCCAAAAAGTTGTACTCTTCTCAAATCCCAGTTATTAGACTTTTTTTTACTCATGTCTCCGTGGTACTTCTCATTCAAATGTCCTTGATAATTCATTTTTAATTTGTCCTTCATCTTCATTTCATATGGAGCCAGAAACTATTCCTTTAAGTCCAGAATCCTTTTTTAATTCATGATGACTTGTACGACATTGGTAAGCATGTTTACGGTGTTTTATATTCAAGAGATGTAGAACAAGGATGACAAGGTTCTTATTTGTTGCAAGTGTGCGTAAAACCAAAAGCTCATTATTTATGGCTTGCTATTATAGCTATGCATGTTATGCTCTTTTTCAATGTGACATTGAGATTGCTCGTGTTGTCTATTGTTGGAGGTTTTGTTATTTTGTTGATTTTACATTTACAGATGTTCTTTTAAGTGCAAGCAAAATCTTCAGTATCTTACGTTTTGCTTGAGGGGGCTAGAGAAATAAGATAAGTTTTTTATTTAGGATAGTTTTATATTTATCAAGTTGTTAGGATTTGTACTTATCTCAACTACTCTAAACTCATATATATTTATTGGAATACTGATGTAACATATTTACGAATGAGTTATTATTGATAAAATAGTTTGATATAAGGGGTTGGGTAACCTTATAATCCTATTCATTCCATTTATTGATATACGTTGCAACCGCAATTTAGTAAAAAAAAATCGCACTACATTGCGGGACTCTAAAGAGAAATAACAACTATCAAGTTGTGACATAATAGTGATTTAATTTGATTTAATAATTTTTTTTTCTCATGTCCAATTTAAAAAAAAAGCTAAAAAGGAGGAAGAATCTAGAAACCAAAAACTATCACAATGATAACGTTTTTTATTCACCGGGAATCGGGATTTCCAAATTTAAACTTTCCCCTTTTACTACCTTGTGTTCAAGCGGATCCACGAAAGGGAGGGGGGAGTGTCCACCCCTATTTTTTAGATTTTTTTTATAAGTATAGGGTTAATAGTGCTCCCTCTTAAAAAAATTTAAAAAAAAATTGATCAATAGTGACATAAATTGTTATTTCTAATGTCTTCTTTCAAATTCAAATATCAAATTTTATTTTCATGAGTCCATTTGATTTTTCTCAATTTTTCAGGGTTAAGGTTAAATATCATTAAATTTTTCTCTAATTTTTTATTAATTACTATGAGTAGTTAATTATTTAGTTTTGATTCTTATTTATTTTTATTCATTCATGCTGATTAGTACATTCATACATGATTTTTAATTTTATAATATATATTTAAGTTTTCGGCATGTGTGTCATTTGATGTTGTATTTAAATCAATAAAAACATAAATTGTGAATATATAATTTTGTTTTAAGACTACTGGTTGGTGTTTGACTTGTTCGTATTATTAATTTATTATTTAATTTTTCTATTATATTGTGTGTTTGTATTGAATATTTTGAATCATAATGAATAGATATATGAGTAAATATTTTTTAAACTCTACTGTTATTAAACGTTATCGATTAGAATTTTCATTTGATAAACCTACTCAAGAGTCAATTAATTATGTTTCAATTCAAAAAATGTTATTAAATTATTATTTTTTATTTAATTATAAGAGTGCCCACCTTATCGAAAATCCTGCGTTCGCCCTTAATTGTGTTCTTTTATAAAAGCCATAATAGAAAATCTAGTTCATTGCCTCACACACCACCACCTTCTGATGTATACTTTTCTCTCTATCTACACTTCATCAAACCCAAAAATGTCTTGCATCCAGTGCGGTGGCGAGGAAGGGCGGTTGCTCCACTACGTCCGCCTCCGCGGAGTATTCAGCAAAGTGTGCACCGATTGCTTCCTACGCCTCCACCCCCATGCCTTCTGCCCCATCTGTTACCTCGTCTACGAGTCCGAATAACCCATTCCCGATTCTTCAAACCATGCTATGGTGACCTGCTCCAGCTGCAACTCCTCCTGTCATATCACTTGCGTGGTTCCCGCCCACAGCCAGCCCTACATCTGCCTTCTATGCACTAACCCCAACTCTCCACTCTTTGTCCTTCAGGATGCTGCAGGAGGAGGAATGAAGATATTTGGTAAAAGGGCTGCTAGGGTTTGGCATGCGGCCACCAAGATCACCGCCGAGGATTAGGATAAGGTGGCTGAGGAAGCCAAGGCGGAGGTACTACGGAGAGTCCAAGAGGAAGTGCTTTCGAGTAGAAAGGCTATGGAGGCAATGGAAAACTTGAAAGCGATTCTACAGAATGAACTTTCAGATCTAGAGAGTGAAAATTAGCCTAATATATAGCTTGTTTCTTTGAGTTGTAATTACTCGGAGACAAAAAAAAATGAAAAACAATAAAAAAGAAAAGAAAAAAGAAAGTCAAATCTTTTTATTGTTAGGCAAAATGAAAATTTTCATTATTATGTACTTTTCTTCTTATTATATACTATCCACACTTAGTTTTTGCATAAAATGATGTTAAAGGTAGTGTTTCCAAGTGAAAGCTAGTTTGATATTTATACAAAAGAGCCGAATATATTAGGTAAGGTCCTTTCCTTTTTCCTTTCAATATTTTTTTTAAGCCAAATCTTTTTAATTGTTAGGCAAAATGAAAATTTTGTACTGTGTTCATCTCGCACAGTTCCATGCAGTAGTAATGAATGTCCTTTCTGCTTGTGTTTGATTCTCCTTCAATTCATTCTCTCATTTATTTGTATTGTGTATACGTTTTCGAGCCACCCATAAAAACAAAAACGTACTTGAGTTGAGCCAAAAATTTATGGTATTATTACTAGGCAATTTGATTAATCCTACAAGCGTTAGCAATTCTATATCCACATCCCTTTTTATCATATAATAGTTGTTTTTACATAAAAATTGGAGGAAGAATCTTATAAATACAATTCAACATAAAACCTTATAGAAAAATGATTTATCTTGCGACTTTATATATCAAATTTTTTATTATCAGCCAATAACGTGGATAACTATTTTTGGCAATTCTTTCAATTACATATGATATGATAGAAAAACCTTATAATTCTATCCAATCTCATTTATTGATTTGACCCGACAAATTTTCTGATCCGAACAAGATCTGTCCCATCCCGACCCGAATGAGACTCGAATTTATAAACCTTATAGGGTCAGGATCGGGTATGGGATACACTCTCCTACCCCCAACCCTATTATATATATATATATATATATATATGTAGCTATTTAGGTTATTTAGTTAAAAATTCATAACATTTTTAATATAAGGTATTGTTAATAATAGAAATATTACACATATTGTTTGAATTTGAATTAAAATAAGTTGTAATGCGAAAAAGGGAAAAATTCGGGCAAACAAGGCAGGGGGTTTGGGGGGAGGTTTATATATGAGGTACATGTTTTCTTGGTTGGGATGGGTTCCGGGGTAATGTACACATTGACGGGGAGGGTATATGGATTAAATGCCCTGTTCAAGTTAAGAAACTTGCGCCTAAAAATCCTATATAAAAAAAGAATTTTCTTCGTTATCTTTTCATTATTTATCTTATAATCATGTTAAAAGTTTGATATGATGACTTGAAAGGGCAGGTATGGGGAGGGTCCCGCAAATTATATCCACTCTGATGTCAGTTTAGTACTATTGATGTATATCGTAATTGCAATTTGGCAGAAAACTTTATTTAGTAGTACTCAACCTTATAGTTCATGACAGGAAGGCCATAAGTGATGTATAAAGTTTATATATATTTTCACAAAATGGTAAACTTATATAATTGTATATTTTACTCTAATATATGATGGACAACAATTTGACTGCACCTGCTGTCATATATCTATATTTTTTTCAACTATCTAAGGTGTAATTCAAGTTTTGGCTGTCGATTCCTTTTTCTCATTCCAGAGTATCTAGGTGTTAATTCATTAGCACATGACGTCTGTCTAATGCAACAGTATAGAAGTTAATCTTGGCATTCTTCAGACTTTTTTTTTGGGTTAATTGCAAATTAAACTCCGAAGTATACACCCTTTTACCATTCGTACCTCGATGTTTAAACGCTCACATCCCGCTACCCAAAGTACACATAAGTAAGCACGATGGGCCCTTTTGTAATTTCCGATCAATTTCTTTTGCCGAAAAATGGCCACGTGTCATAATTTAATATTTAAATATAGTTGACCATATAAATACGTATTTGACTTATTAAAATAGTAAAAATACATAGAAGAAAGAAATGATAATATATTAAAGGTGTATAAAAATTCATACATAATTAATTCTTAACTAACAAAGTAAAGTAATTAACTCAAATAATTAACACAAAATAAAATAATTAACATACTAGTTAATCTAAATAAAATAATTAACAAAATAAATTATGTCAAATAAATTACTTAATTAAACTAATTAAATCAAATAAAGTTATTAGCAAACTAATTACCCAAAAATAAAATAAATAATCAAATTTATCAACTCAAATACAATCTGGGTTCTCTGTTTCTCCCTTAAAATTGTCAGATTCCTCAAGGGAAGGTGCGATTTTTTCGCCTTGCAAAAAGGGGAAAGATGGAGAATTGGGTTTGGAATTGAAGTCACGAAATGGGTCTTTTCGATCTCCTTCGAATTCTGGGTGTTCATCAATGGAGTCTCGGTCTCCTTCTCGAAGAATTGGTTGTTTTTGGTGCTCTCCAAAAACAACAAATTTGTGCCTGCAGATCTACGAACCAAGACTAGCCTTCTCCGTTGAATTTCTGGAATTTGATGCTATAAATCTATAACCCATGACCACTGGCTCCATAGTGGACAACCTTCTCGACCCAAGCCCTAAGCCTACAAAGCTGCAAATTCAGCCAGCAACCCAAAGCTACGAATATGTAAATCCGCTCTTTGATAGAACATAGTTTTTAGAATTGGGCTTCATGTTTTAGAGAGAGAACATGCTTCAGATTTAGATTTCTTCCCCAATTTGTGTTTCAGATTTGGGTGTCATGAATGATTTGGGTTTTGGGAGTTTTGAGAGAACATAGTTTTTAGATTTGGGTTTCATATTTTAGAGAGAGAACATGCTTCAGATTTAGATATCTTCCCCAATTTGTGTTTTAGATTTGGGTTTCATGAATGATTTAGGTATTTTGGATTTTGAAATTTTTGAGCTTAATGGTAGATGGGGAAGATGATGAAGAAGAAAAAAAAATTACATTATTTTTGGGTATTTGAAGATGATTTGTACGTATTTTTGAGTAAGATTAATATAAAATTATTTTTAAATTGATTTTATACGGTTGATGAGTGTGTTTTATACACACAATTTGGGTACTTTTGACCTTGATAATTTGTAAGTCTTTGACTACTTTATGTGGTTTTATTATATTTTTATCTTATTTTTAGATATTGTGGTTTTATATTGCTTTTATATGTTTTGTATTGTTTTTATGTGTTTTTACTTAGTTTTGTAGGAAATAGAGCAAAAGCTACTTGAACGTCAACGCTTGGGTGCCTTGTTTGCTAATTTTGAGCTTCCGATTAACATAGCAGCTGCTTGTAGCTCAATTTCAACCATGATCCAATCCTTATCTCTCAAAACTCAAAGAACGAAAGTTATAGATATTCTCCTCAGCTTTCCGGAACATCTTGAATCATCTCAATGTGAGTTTGTATGAGAGAGTTATGGTCGCTTTACCAACGAATTTAGCATGAATTTTACACAGCAACCACTTTGAGCTCAATTTCACCCTTGCTCCAGCCATTATCTTTCCGAACTCCAGCTGTGGAAGTTGTAGAGCTACTTCTTAGCTTTTTGTAGCCTCTTGAATCGCCTTATTTCGAGTTCGTATAAGAAAATTATGGCCATTTTACTAACAGAGGTCAAAGCTGAGTCGCCAGACAGCAGACGGGAGCGGGTGCGCGGGATGGGCGCGGGTGCGCGACGACAGGCAGCGTGCGTGATGCCAGGCAGCGGGCACGTGCGCGGAGGGCGAGCGGCAGGCGCCAGGGGCTAGGCGCGGGCGCGACAGGCAGCGTGCGGGCACGCCTGTGCGTGCTGTGTGCGATCTGTTGAGCCTCTAATGCGATTCCAGCTCACTTTTTGAGCAAAAATCTGATACTTGGCTAGGGTTTTTATGGAGGCACTATATAGCATCTCTTTGGGGAATGAATACTAATTCACTTATCGCGGCGACTAGTTGCCAGCAATGGAGCTTTAGTGCAAAAATCAATTGTAACACCAATTGAGGCAAGGAGTTGAAGATGGAGAATCTCTTCCGAATGAGTTTTCCTCTCTCTAACTATTCTTTGTTACTTGTATTATCATGGATGATTACCTAATATTTGGGATTGTTTAATTTATTTGTTATGAATTAAACTTCTATCTTGTTTTCCTTTTGATTGGTGTCATATGAATTGGTTTTTTATATTTTGAGCTTATTAATTGCTAAGGAATTGGTAATTACTTTGGTAATCTTTATGAAATTGAAAAATGAATTATTAATTGAGACCATGAATATAATGACATATGTTTATGTTATACATAACTTGTGTATTGTAAATTCATTGTAATTGTTATGATCAAAAGGAGAGTTAAGAGGTTTGAACAAAGTGATGCACGTCAAGTGTTTGATAAAATGCTTGTGTGTGGATATTGTGTTCTTACCTCTTTATCTATCCTTTTATGTTTTGTATTTTTGTTATTTAGTTTAATTGCAATCTTAATTTATCGTTTTAATAAATTGTTCAAATAAGATCAAAGCGTTATTAAGTTAATATTTGGTTTTTTATTAGAGATAATTCCTCGTGGGATCGACAACTCTATTATCATTGTATTACTTGTTGACCGCATATACTTGCGCGTATTTTTCGGTTGCAAAATCGACCAACAACGGTCTAATGTAAAAATATACGGTCAAACCGTACTTATACTCCCTCTACCGGAACACATGGTAGTTCCTGCCACTTTTTTGGCCGGAAATTACAAAAAGGTCAGTTATGCTTACTTAACGGTACTTTGAGTAGCAGAATGAGAGCGTTTAAACATCGAGATACGAATGGTAAAATGGTGTATACTTCGGGGTTTAATTTGCAATTAACCCTTTTTTTTATCGGCAAAAAGAAAAAAAATTTAAAACCCAAAGTATTTTTTTAATAGCGTGTCAAAAGTTCAATAGATTTTTTTTTAATTTTATTTTTTTCTTGTGATCTAGTCATTATAAAATAAGAAGCTACTAATTTCTTCGGATGGATGTAAATATGTGTTTTCAGACATGAAAACAATATTTTCCATTATTAATGAAGTCAACAAAGTTTCTGTAGAGACATTTTCTATACTTTTTATTAGAAAATTTAATATTACCTTGATAGTTTGCGATTCTTCTTACCAAGTTATTCAGATATAATTAGTATCTATACATTAGCAAAAATAGGAAATTGATATTTGTATATAGAAAAATGATATTTCACATGAGTCACTATGGATGTGAGATTCATTCACTATTCATGTGAAAAAGATCATGTGAAAAAATCATTTTTCTATGTGAAAATATTAATTTCTGCAAAAATATCCTCCTTCAATGCAATTGAATTGGCCTCACTAAAAATTTTGACCCCTTTTTTGGCTATTACCTTAAAGGGAAGTAACAAATTTTGTCAAGTTGTAATAGTGATTTAATATGGTTTAGGAAGAATCTGGAAACCAGAAACCAGAAACTGGTAATTTGAAAGAGACTCCATCTTTTCCTCGGGATTTCCGAAGTTCAACTTACCCTTTTACTCTCTAATGTTCTCCTATAAAACCACTAACAGAAACCCTAGTTCATCGCCTCACATACACCTTCTAATACATATTTTTCTCCCAAGTCACGTCAACATTTCCTCAAATTCAGAAATGTTGTGCAGCCAGTGCGGTGCGGAGGAACAGCGGTTGCTCCACCACGTCCGCCTCCGCGGAGTCTTCACCAAAGTCTGCACGGACTGTGTCCTCCGCCTCCACCCCCATGCCTTCTGCCCAACCTGCTTCATCGTCCACGAGTCCGAATCCGTCGTTCTTAATCCCTTAAACAACGCCGAGGTGACCTGCTCTAGTTGCTACTCCTCCACCCACTACATCTGCGTGGGTCCCACACCCAGCCAGCCCTACACCTGCCCTCTATGCATTAACCCTACCTCTCCACTCTTTGTCCTACATGATGCAGCAGGAGGAAGGAAGATAGTTGATAAAAGGGCTTCTAGGGTTTTACTTGCGGCAACTAAGATTGTTGCTGAGGCTTTGAATAAGGCGGTGGCAGAAGCCGAGGAAGAGGCGATGCAGAGGGCCCAGGAGGCGGAGGTTGCAAGTAAAAAGGCTAAGGAGGCGTTGGAACAGTTGAGGGAGATTCAAGCTCAAGGTCGAGCTGAGAAGAATGCATGATGTTTCAGATCTAGAGAGTCGAAATTAGACTAATAGCTTGTTTTTTTAGCTGTACCAGATAGACCCAAAAAAAAAAAGAAAAAGAAAAAAGTATCAAATCTGTTTAATTGGTGTTTGTGTTATGATTATGGTTTTATCTTTGTTTGGCAAAGGGAACTTTGTACCTTTTCTTGATCTGATCATACAGTTTCTAGTAATTAATGAATGACCTTTCTGTTTGCGTTTTTCCTTCAATTCTCTCTCTCTCTCTCACTCATATGTGGTTGTATTGTGTATGTACATTAGTAAAAGCATTTGCCTGCAACGTTGCTTTTAATTTTTGTTTTTTAGTTCGGATGAAATGGAATGAATGATCGGAATGAAATGAACTAAGGAATAGAATGAGAATGGTCATTCTCTGATCTTTATATTTGATTGGTTACATTTTTTCGGTTAGGAATGAAATAAGCATTAGTTTACTTAAATTACCTTACAAAAAGTAAAAAAACTGTAAATAGAGATGGTGAAAATAATTTAGAGAGAGAAAGTAAAGCAAGTTTTAGAGAGAGATGTTGAAAAACTTTTAAAGAGAGAAGGAAAAATTTTAGAGAGAAAAAGTGAAAAAAAAAATAGAGGCAAAAAAAAAAGTTAATTAGGAAATTAGGCAAAGCTTCCTATAAAAAAATTTTGGGAGGCTTCTCCAAAAAGCCTCTCTGTAAGACCCCGAATTTATGAAATAAAAATTTATTATTTTCTTTATGATTTTTTTTCTTTCTAAATAGTGAAGTGCTTAATTGTTATAAATGATAGTTAAGGGTGTTATATGCAAATTATTTGATAAATAGTATGTCGGGGAATATTCCTTTTGTCGGGAAATATTCTTTCTGTCGGGGAATATTATATTCGGTACCGTACGACGGCGCCGAAATGGCAATATTGTCAATGATAGTGGGCCCCACAACGTGTTAACTGTCGGATATAGAAAGTGATAGAAATTGGCGGCAAAACTTTAACCGATAACTGTTAAAATACCCGGTGATAAAAAGAACAGTAAAACGCGTTATTCCACAGTAGCACACGGTATTCCACAGTAGCTCACGATGTTGCACAGTGTTTTATATTATTGGTTCAATAATTGATAAAGTAGCAATTGCATAGTATCTTGATTCAATAATTGTTAATTAGCATCTGCATAATATATTTTACTATTTGTCACGACACTGTAACTTATATCATTTGATAGGATATTTTAGCATTATCGACAATGTCTAGAAATTCTGTCAAGGAAAGGGGTTATTTAATTGCGCGCCATTTTTATGGAAGGCCCCCTCTTTCCTGGGAATAATCTGGTTGTCAGTATTGCGAGTATATGCTATCTGTGAGATTAATACATTTAACACAATAATACAGAAAAATGGATTTATTGTGATAATGGAGTTATTTTTTTAATGGTTTTATCTTTTGATAATGAAATTATCTTTTGATAATGGATTAATCTTTTTGAAAAAATGGATGGATGATATTAATGGAAGAAAAAATGGATGGATGATATTAATGGAAGAAAAAATGGATGGATGATATTAAAAGAATATGGGAAAAAGACCAAAATGCCCTCACCTTGATTTTCCTATAAATAGGGAGAGTTTGCTTAAGAAATTTTCACACCTTCATTGCTTATACTTCCTCCCTCTTTCTAAATTTCTGAAGTTCTCTTAGTGTGCTAGGCTATTGTGAGTATTTGTGAGAATACTAGTATTATCCGAAGTTAGTAAACTTCATAGAAAGTAACATCCAGTTAACGAAGGTAGGGAATATCATTTCTTTCATACTCATATATAATATCATTTGCTTTCATGTTCGTAAGTGATATTATACTCATAAAGGTTGTTATTCATTCTGTATTAAATTGTGGGGATAACCTGGCCGTGCGGTATGATGCATGCCTGGTGAATATCCTTTTGTATTCAACCCTTATTATTCTATGGGAATAACCTGTAAGTACGAGTGTCGTACCTGGTGAATACCCTTCTGTATTCATTCCTTATTAATCTGTGGGTATAACCTGTTCGTGCGGATTGACACATACCTGGTGAATAACCCGTCGTATTCATTACTTATTAGTCTGTGGTGGAAATAATCTGTCTACGCGAATTATCGCATGACGGGTGAAAACCCATTTGCAGTTTCATATATTCTGTTATACTCGTATAACGTATCATTTCTTTTGTACTCTTTAAGGGATATCTTTTTCTTTCACATTTCTCCATTTATGATAAGAAATCTTTGTTTGTTTCCAAAACCTTATTTTTAAATGGAGAAAATCCCTGAAAATTAGTAGAATATCCTTACTAGTTTGTGCTTCATCTAATATCTTTTCACTTGAATCTTTCTATTTCATTTTATACGTTATAGTTGAAGCATGAAATAATTTCTTGAATATCATTCTTGAATTTGACTCCACAATTTAGTTATCGTGTTGGCAATTTGGTCAATCTTTGATACTGATTAAATTATAAAGTTTTTCTTATCCTTAATCTCACTGTATCATTGTCATCATCCTCATCCTCATACTTAAATTGTGGTGATAGTTCTCTTTGGCCCGTAGTGCAAAGATGAACTGGCGTGACATGATTTTGACCAAACTGTGTATTGGTATAATCATGACTTTTTGTGTTACAAACAAAGGCGTATGGTGAAAGTTCTCTTTTGGCCGTAGTGCAAAGATGAACTGGCGTTTGGCATGATCATGACCGGTGATGTTTACAAATAAATATCTTTGGCACGTAGTGCAAAGAGAGGCTGTTGAATATAAACTGTTGATTTGGATGTTCATAAACAGGAATTGTTGATTGGTGTTACAGGGATAAAATATTGGTGGTGATCCTTTAATTTATAGAAGATGGTAGATATTATAATCTACTTGACTCTTCTAATGGATTGTTTGTTCCGCTGCAATTGTTGTTGTTGAACAATTATAAATATCTTTAAATCTCTGATTTATTATTGTTGAAGACTAAAGATAATTTTTATTCTTCATTATCTTAGTCATGATATTTCTTACTGGGCTATTCAAGCTCACTCTTTTCAGTTTTGTCCCATTGTTTCTTCTCCAGGAAAGGAAAATGTAGCTGGGACTAGCCGGGGAGTGGAGTGATGGTCCGAGTTAGTGGTTGTCCTCATCAAGTTATGAACATAGTTTAATAATGATTGTACTGAAGACTTAAAACATGTGTTGCCGTCTTTTTACGGCATTGTAATAATTTGGGTTTGGATACTGTGGTACCATACGGTACGATATTTGTATGGAAGTCACAGTATGTGTGTGGTCGTATTTTGCACGACAAATATTAGTTGTAAATGGGAAAATTCGTATTTGTATTTTGTAGAATGTTATTGGCGACTCAAAATGGGTTGTGTGGACCTATTTTGGGGGCGTCACAGTTGGTATCAGAGCTTAGGGATATGATCTCTGGTAGAGATCTGGGATTAGAACTAGGAGGGGAGAGACGCGTAAAATCCTTTGCTAGTGTGTCCTACCTAAGCTATTTTTGGTTATTTAAGCAATTGGTTTGGTTATAGGGACAAGATGTTGCATGTCTATTTCTTTAACTAATTTTTGTTTTGTGATCACATTTCAGAATGGCATCTGAAAACCAAGAGATTCACTATGAGACTATTGTGGCTGAAAACCAGGAAGCCACAAATAATACGGGTGCAAACTCAGAACACCATGATGCTAATCATGATGCTAACAACCGGATGAATGATGAATTTTTTAGGAACTTCATGCAATACATGCAGAACCAGGCGAGAAGAGCTCCTGTCTACAATACTGGCAGAAACGTTGATAATGTACGGATGGTCACTGCCAAGCAGTTCAAAGAATTGGGACCACCTGAATTTTTCGGCAAGCCAGATCCACTCAAGGCAGAGTCGTGGCTTAAACAATTAACGAAGATATTTGATGTACTGCGTTGCACGGACGACCAAAAGGTTCCTTTTGCCACCTTCATGTTGCGAGGAGAAGCAGATCATTGGTGGGAATCTGTGAAACGTACCCATCGCTCGGCACTCGAGATGTCTTGGGTCCAGTTCCAGGAATTATTTAATGAGAAGTATTTCCCAGAAAGTATTCGTTATATGAAGGAGGTAGAATTCATCAAACTGGAACAGAACAACATGACGGTGTCACAGTACGAAGCCAAGTTCGCCGAGCTGTCGCGTTTTGCATCCCATTTGGTGGACACTGAGAAACGGATGACACAAATGTTCCTACGAGGTTTGAAACCAGAGATTCGCCAATATCTCGTTTCTCATAAAATTTGTATATACACAGATGCTGTGGATAGGGCTCAAGTAGTGAGGCAGGAAAGAGGACTACTACAACCAGGAAGCAACACCCAACCACGAGAGCAAAATCACGGTAATAATCGTAATGGTGGCAGCAATTATCGAAATAATGATAATCAGCGAGGAGGGAATCACAACACCGGAAATGGTAACCACTTTGGTGGTAATCCTGGCCCGGATAACAGAAGGAGTGAGTCAAGTGGCAACAATTCCAAGAAGAGGAGATTCAACAACAACCATGGAAAGGCACCAACGTCAACACCATCACCAGTACCAGTTTCGAAAGGAAGGAGAATGACCACCTGTTAGATGTTTTCAGGTGTGGGAAGGAAGGACACATCAGTCCAAATTGTACACAATCGCCATCCCAAGTATGTTATAATTGTGGAAAGGAAGGCCATATAGCTCGCTTTTGTCATGCAGCGAAGTCAAGTCCAGCTGCGATGATGACACCGAAGGCGGTCACGGATAAGTCAAAGTCTGTGGTCCAGGGGAGAGCTTTTGTTGTGACGTCACAAAAAGGCGCAGAATTCGAACGAGGTTATAACGGGTAAACTACTTATTAACTCTTATGAAGTCTATGCCTTATTAGATACTGGTTCTACCCACTCTTTTATTTCACCAACATGTGCTCAACGCCTGAATTTGACTCCTGAAAAATTAGATTTTGACTTATCTGTCGAAACACCATTAGCGCAAACATTCGTTTACATCTACGGTCTATAAATCTTGCTTTGTTCAAATCGGCACCCTCACATTACCTGTTGATCTTATCTCCTTGAACATGCATGAATTTGATGTGATATTAGGAATTGATTGGTTAACTGTTCATCATGCTAAAATTGATTGCTTTCGTAAGGTTATTAGTTTTCATATTCCTAATCAACCTATTATGCGAATTCAAGCAACCAAACCATTGAAATCAATAACCATCATTTCTAGTCACAAAGCCATTCGTTTATTGAAAAACGGATGTCAAGCCTTCTTAGCCCATGTAACGGATTTATTTAAATAAAAGTACGTCAGATTTGAAAAATATTTCTGTTGTTAATGAGTTCCCTGACGTATTTCCTGAAGAACTTCCTGGCCTACCCCCAGACCGTGAAATTGAATTTTGTATCGACCTTGAACCCGGTACAAAACCTATTTCCAAAACCCCATATCGAATGGCCCCTATTGAACTTCAAGAGTTAAAGGTCCAACTACAGGAGTTGTTAGACAGCGGTTTCATACGTCCGAGTACATCGCCTTGGGGTGCTCCTGTTTTATTCGTAAAGAAGAAAGACGAGAGTATGAGACTTTGCATTGACTATCGGGAGTTAAACCATGTCACCATCAAAAATAGGTACCCGTTACCTCGCATTGATGACCTGTTTGACCAGTTACAAGGTGCTCAATTCTTTTCAAAGATCGATCTTCGTTCTGGATATCATCAGTTGAAAGTTAAAGCTGATGACATTCCAAAGACTGCCTTTAGAACTCGGTACGGGCATTATGAATTCCTAGTCATGTCTTTTGGATTGACTAATGCTCCTGCTGCTTTCATGGATATGATGAACCGGATATTCAAAGAATATTTGGATCATTTCGTGGTTGTCTTCATTGATGACATTCTCATATATTCTAAAAGTCGTGAGGATCATGAGCAACACTTGAGGCTGATACTCCAAAAACTTCGTGAAAACAAGTTATATGCTAAGTTGAAGAAATGTGAATTCTGGCTTGAGGAAGTTGCATTCCTTGGTCACTTGGTTTCTAAAGCAGGAATCTCGGTTGACCCGGCGAAGATTGAAGCAGTATCAAATTGGGAACAACCCAAGTCAGTAACCGAAGTACGAAGCTTTCTGGGTCTAGCTGGTTATTATCGGAGATTCGTAGAAGGATTTTCTCGAATAGCCGTTCCATTAACTCAACTGACTCGGAAAAGCACAACATTCAAATGGAGCGAAGAATGCGAGAAGAGTTTTCAAGAACTCAAAAGAAGGCTCATTTCAGCACCTGTATTGGCAATACCTTCAGGATCGGAAGGATTTGTCATCTACAGCGACGCTTCAAACAAAGGACTAGGTTGTGTTCTCATGCAACATGGGAAGGTTATAGCCTATGCGTCTCGGCAACTCAAGGAATATGAGAGGAATTATCCTACTCATGATCTAGAGTTGGCAGCAGTTGTATTTCCCCCCGCGTTGAAGATTTGGAGACATTACTTGTATGGGGAGAAAGTGGAGATCCATACAGACCAAAAAAGTCTCAAACATTACTTCACCCAGAAGGAACTCAACATGCGACAACGGCGTTGGCTCGAGCTGTTGAAAGATTACGATCATACCATCCAGTACCATCCTGGAAAGGCGAATGTAGTAGCTGATGCATTGAGTAGAAGATCATATGCAAGTACGAGTGCGTTATTGACATCTCAAAGGCCTATTTTGGATGATTTACAAAAGATGGAGATAGAGTTAAAGACTCCAGGAACCCACGTGAAGATCGCATATATACAAGTAGAACTAGCTTTAATCGACAAAATTAAAGCTGCTCAAGTTACAGACCCAGAGTTGATGAATATGAAAAAGAAGGTGCAAGAAGGTGCTATTCCAGAAGCAAGAGTCGACGAAGAAGGAATATTGCGAATCAACTCTAGAATGTGTGTTCCTAACGACCCTGAATTGAAATACAAAATCATGATGGAGGCGCACAACACACCGTTTGCAATCCACCCTGGAAGTACCAAAATGTATCGTGATCTTCAACATACATTTTGGTGGAACAATATGAAGAGAGAAATTGCAGAGTTTATCGCAAGATGTTTAACTTGTCAACGTGTCTAGGCGGAGCATCAAGTACCAAGGGGTCCATTGCAACCACTTGAGATTCCAGAATGGAAGTGGGAACACATCAACATGGATTTTGTGACAGGTCTTCCCAAAGTTTCTCAAGGCTTAGACGCAATTTGGGTCATTATAGATAGATTGACCAAGTCTGCTCATTTCTTGCCTATACGAGAAAACTATTCACTCGAGCGTCTTGCTAATTTGTATATTAGCGAGATTATGAGATTGCATGGCATGCCAGTATCCATAGTTTCTGATCGAGATCCTAGATTCACTTCACGATTTTGGGTCAGTTTGCAAAAAGCTATGGGCACTGAATTACGATTCAGTTCTGCATACCATCCCCAGACAGACGGACAATCGGAAAGGACTATTCAAACCCTCGAAGATCTATTAAGACTCTGCGTACTAGACTTCAAAGGAAGTTGGGACAAATACTTGCCATTGGTGGAATTCTCTTACAACAACAGTTATCAAGCAAGTATAGGCATGGCTCCCTTCGAGGCGTTGTATGGACGAAGGTGTCGATCTCCAGCATGTTGGGATGAAGTAGGTGAGGCAAAATTGTTGGGACCCGAGTTGATACGTATGACTACGAAAAAGATCCAAATGATCCGACAACATATACAAACAGCTCAAGATCGACAAAAGAGTTATGCTGATCTTCATCGAAGAGACGAGGAATTCAATGTCGGAGATCATGTATTTTTACGTGTTGCTCCGTGGAAAGGTGTTACGCGATTCGGAAAGAGAGGAAAGCTTAACCCTCGATTTATCGGTCCATTTGAAATCCTCGATCGAGTAGGAACTGTGGCCTACAGACTCGCCTTACCGCCAAGCATGTCTCGTGTTCA
Organism: Aralia elata; assembly: GCA_034770075.1. NCBI lineage: Eukaryota > Viridiplantae > Streptophyta > Magnoliopsida > Apiales > Araliaceae > Aralia > Aralia elata. Next base: position 75,933 of record JAVJAP010000077.1, read on the forward strand.
TAATGTTTTTCACATATCCATGCTACGTAAATATGTGAAAGATCCAAACCACATTATTGAGTTAGAACCAGACGAAATAGCAGAGGATTTGACGTACGAAGAGATACCTGTCAAGGTCTTGGATAAGAAGGAGCAGATTCTACGCTCAAAGGTTATACCTCAAGTTAAAGTTTTATGGAGAAACCATGATGTTGAGGAAATGACCTGAGAGTTAGAATCCGAGATGAGAGCAAAGTATCCTCACCTTTTCGAATTGCCAGGTACGTACGTCAATTTCGAGGACGAAATTTCATAAGGAGGGGAGATTGTAAGACCCCGAATTTATGAAATAAAAATTTATTATTTTCTTTATGATTTTTTTTCTTTCTAAATAGTGAAGTGCTTAATTGTTATAAATGATAGTTAAGGGTGTTATATGAAAATTATTTGATAAATAATATGTCGGGGAATATTCCTTTTGTCGAGAAATATTCTTTCTGTCGGGGAATATTATATTCGGTACCGTACGACGGCGCCGAAATGGCAATATTGTCAATGATAGTGGGCCCCACAACGTGTTAACTGTCGGATATAGAAAGTGATAGAAATTAGCGGCAAAACTTTAACCGATAACTGTTAAAATACCCGGTGATAAAAAGAACAGTAAAACGCGTTATTCCACAGTAGCACACGGTATTCCACAGTAGCTCACGATGTTGCACAGTGTTTTATATTATTGGTTCAATAATTGATAAAGTAGCAATTGCATAGTATCTTGATTCAATAATTGTTAATTAGCATCTGCATAATATATTTTACTATTTGTCACGACACTGTAACTTATATCATTTGATAGGATATTTTAGCATTATCGACAATGTCTAGAAATTCTGTCAAGGAAAGGGGTTATTTAATTGCGCGCCATTTTTATGGAAGGCCCCCCTCTTTCCTGGGAATAATCTGGTTGTCAGTATTGCGAGTATATGCTATCTGTGATATTAATACATTTAACACAATAATACAGAAAAATGGATTTATTGTGATAATGGAGTTATTTTTTTAATGGTTTTATCTTTTGATAATGAAATTATCTTTTGATAATGGATTAATCTTTTTGAAAAAATGGATGGATGATATTAATGGAAGAAAAAATGGATGGATGATATTAATGGAAGAAAAAATGGATGGATGATATTAAAAGAATATGGGAAAAAGACCAAAATGCCCTCACCTTGATTTTCCTATAAATAGGGAGAGTTTGCTTAAGAAATTTTCACACCTTCATTGCTTATACTTCCTCCCTCTTTCTAAATTTCTGAAGTTCTCTTAGTGTGCTAGGCTATTGTGAGTATTTGTGAGAATACTAGTATTATCCGAAGTTAGTAAACTTCATAGAAAGTAACATCCAGTTAACGAAAGTAGGGAATATCATTTCTTTCATACTCATATATAATATCATTTGCTTTCATGTTCGTAAGTGATATTATACTCATAAAGGTTGTTATTCATTCTGTATTAAATTGTGGGGATAACCTGGCCGTGCGGTATGATGCATGCCTGGTGAATATCCTTTTGTATTCAACCCTTATTATTCTATGGGAATAACCTATAAGTACGAGTGTCGTACCTGGTGAATACCCTTCTGTATTCATTCCTTATTAATCTGTGGGTATAACCTGTTCGTGCGGATTGACGCATACCTGGTGAATAACCCGTCGTATTCATTACTTATTAGTCTGTGGTGGAAATAATCTGTCTACGCGAATTATCGCATGACAGGTGAAAATCCATTTGCAGTTTCATATATTCTGTTATACTCGTATAACGTATCATTTCTTTTGTACTCTTTAAGGGATATCTTTTTCTTTCACATTTCTCCATTTATGATAAGAAATCTTTGTTTGTTTCCAAAACCTTATTTTTAAATGGAGAAAATCCCTGAAAATTAGTAGAATATCCTTACTAGTTTGTGCTTCATCTAATATCTTTTCACTTGAATCTTTCTATTTCATTTTATACGTTATAGTTGAAGCATGAAATAATTTCTTGAATATCATTCTTGAATTTGACTCCACAATTTAGTTATCGTGTTGGCAATTTGGTCAATCTTTGATACTGATTAAATTATAAAGTTTTTCTTATCCTTAATCTCACTGTATCATTGTCATCATCCTCATCCTCATACTTAAATTGTGGTGATAGTTCTCTTTGGCCCGTAGTGCAAAGATGAACTGGCGTGACATGATTTTGACCAAACTGTGTATTGGTATAATCATGACTTTTTGTGTTACAAACAAAGGCGTATGGTGAAAGTTCTCTTTGGCCGTAGTGCAAAGATGAACTGGCGTTTTGGCATGATCATGACCGGTGATGTTACAAATAAATATCTTTGGCACGTAGTGCAAAGAGAGGCTGTTGAATATAAACTGTTGATTTGGATGTTCATAAACAGGAATTGTTGATTGGTGTTACAGGGATAAAATATTGGTGGTGATCCTTTAATTTATAGAAGATGGTAGATATTATAATCTACTTGACTCTTCTAATGGATTGTTTGTTCCGCTGCAATTGTTGTTGTTGAACAATTATAATATCTTTAAATCTCTGATTTATTATTGTTGAAGACTAAAGATAATTTTTATTCTTCATTATCTTAGTCATGATATTTCTTACTGGGCTATTCAAGCTCACTCTTTTCAGTTTTGTCCCATTGTTCTTCTCAGGAAAGGAAAATGTAGCTGGGACTAGCCGGGGAGTGGAGTGATGGTCCGAGTTAGTGGTTGTCCTCATCAAGTTATGACATAGTTTAATAATGATTGTACTGAAGACTTAAAACATGTGTTGCCGTCTTTTTACGGCATTGTAATAATTTGGGTTTGGATACTGTGGTACCATACGGTACGATATTTGTATGGAAGTCACAGTATGTGTGTGGTCGTATTTTGCACGACAAATATTAGTTGTAAATGGGAAAATTCGTATTTGTATTTGTATTTTGTAGAATGTTATTGGCGACTCAAAATGGGTTGTGTGGACCTATTTTGGGGGCGTCACACTCTCCCTCCTCTTGGCCGAGCACGTGAAAATATATATATATATATATATATATATATATATATATATATATATATATATATTTCCCTAGTCAGTTTTGACTTTTGACCATCAAAGTCAATTCTTATGCCCTATTGTGTTTACAGTCTTTTTATATTAAATTTGACATTCCGGACTCAACGGTGAAGTTCGTGTTTCAAAATTTCATTCCGAACTTAAATTTGAGTTTTGGGATAGCATAACTTTTATTTCCTTCCTTTTCTTTTCTTTTCTAGTTATTTTTAATTCGTAACTTTAATTTATAAATTTAATATGTTTAGGGTTTAAAATCACCCTACAACAACGTTTTCAATTACCTGCATAATTATATTCTCATTTAGGGTTTCGAGATATTACATTCTCCCCCCTTATAAGGATTTCGTCCTCGGAATCATTGGCACATTACACTTAACGTACTTATTCTCATCTCATTTAATCAACGTTGAGCTCTCAAACCATCCTTTTGTTAGAATTTGAGCTTTAAATGAAGTTTTAAGCTTGGGTTTTTAAGCTGAAACTAAACTGGGTTTCATTAATAATTTGAGATGAATCCACATATCAATGTGTTTTAATTATTGCATGAGTAGATGAAAATCAAGTATTGGAAAGCTCAAATCCATGGGGTAATGAATGAGAAATTTACTCCCAAAGATCACCCTTGGATATAATAAATAAATACTCGTGGAAAATGAAAGTCCTACATCGACTATGAACTAAACATTAAATTGGTATATATACAATAAGATTGCTTTTAGATTTGGGCCCCAAGGGGTACCCCACTATTGCGGACGGGAGAGGACCTAACTAAGGCTTGGTTTGGTTTGACCACACGCGTGTACAACCGCCAACGGCCGGGCTTGTGGGTCGTGGGTCCGTGTATATATAGATGTGTGTATATATATATATATATATATCATTTTGGGTAATTAATTTTTTAGTTTAGTTCAATTTTATTTATTAGTTTTGAAAGCAAGGCAAGCAAAAAAAGAAGCAAAGTCAGGGAGTCAAGCGCAGCTGCGCTCCAACCTAGCGCAGCAGAGCTCTAGCGTGCGCTCTTGACTTGCTTGGCTTCACCTGACTAGTTGCTTCGCCTGACTTGCACCTGTTTAGCCATACCTATTCATATGTGTCCATTTAGTTTACAAGGGTCATGTCTAGTTATGAAGGAACATCAATGGTCATATAAATAGCTAGCAAACTTAGTTAGTCACTTGCATTCATTCAATTCATTCTTCATCATTTCTTCAGTCATATTCATAGTATATTTGAGAGAGTTCAGAGCATTTCTTTTTAGTTCGTTGTGTGTGTTCTTTGTAGTGCTACTATAACACACATTGTCATTGTATCCTGCGAGACAAGTGCTGATAACTCTAAGAACCACGAAGGATGACATAATTATCTTAAGGACATAGTACCGAGTACTAGCCTCGACATATGATTTTCTGGTTTACATTAGATAAGTTTATATATATATATATATATATATATACAAAAAAATCTTAAGACAATTAATATTATATATATATATATATATATATATAAAATTATATTTGCAATAAATATGGCTACCGAATCTATAACTATAGTCGGTTCATATTTTGCACTAATGATACCTAATGTGCTTGTGAACCATGGTAAAAAATTAGAAAAGTTCAATAGAACAGAGTTTAAAAGATGGCAACAAAAGATGCTGTTTTATCTCACTACACTAAATTTGGCAAGATTTCTTCATGAAGATCCTCCTATGCTTAGTAAGAATAAAAGAAATAGGCAAGTAATTGCTGCAATAGATGCATGGAAATATGTTAATTTTTTGTGCCGAAACTACATCCTTAATGGACTGGATAACACATTATACAATGTGTATAGTTGTCTCAAGACAGCAAGAGAACTATGAGATTCCTTGGATAAGAAATACAAAACGGAAGATGCCAACACGAAGAAGTTCGTAGTTGGTAGATTTTTTGTGACAATCCGGATATTCACATATTATTAAAATAAGAAAATATTAAATAAATTCCTTATTTTAAAATATGTTAAGTGTGTTTGACTGTTTATTTAATTAATAATGATAGTTATTTTTATGTTATAATAAGAATTATAACATGAATGATTAAATAATATTTGATGTTTTGTGAGATATATGTACATTAGTAATATAATGTTCAATATTGATGTTATATGTATGTTGGTATCAAAGCTTATGAATTCAAATTTATAATGTGAGTAAAGGGAATTATATATTTTATATATATATATATATATATATATATATATATATATATATAAATTTTGTTGAAAACATTTTATGGAAGAAAGGGGATAATTATATTTAGTCATATAAAGTTTAAAAGTATTCATTAAATAAATGATATTAAAATAATTAATTGAATATTATTTATTTTAATATAGTTGGTTCGTCTCACAAAATGTATTATTTTATCTAATGTAATAGTTTCATTTTATTGAAAGGATTAAATAAATATAATACATAAATTAATTTGTGTATTATAAGTATAATGCATGTAAACTATGTATATATGTAATATATGTATATACGTAAATATATACTGTAATGTATGTATGTAATATATGTATATATATTATATACTAACGTTAGTATTTAAGGTATTAAACAAACAAACAAGTTGCTGAGTATTGTCTAATGCAAGCAGGAGGTGTCCTATAATAAGCCTACTAAGCATCTTTTAAATTTGTTAAACATGAGCTGTCAATTTTGAAGCATTAGACTATCAGTAAGAAAGCTTTGCTTGTATTAAGCAAACCAAGAATAATACTCAGCTCTCTCAACAGAATTCAATAGGTTCCAAATTGTTTTCTCTCTCAACTGCCGAAAATCATTATTTCCCAACCATCTGTCCAACTCTCTTAATCTCGGCTACAACCATCCAGTTTAGCAAGATGATGAGGCTGTAAATTTTAAACAAGGAAGAAATAAAAGACTCATGAGTGGTGCTGTGTAACTGGAATTAAATTGAAGGAGAGCAGGAACTCATAAACAAGCAAGCTAAAGGTATTGTAAACTATCCTTGCTATGTTTTTATTTAAGGATGCCAAGCATGAACGAAACTTGGTTATACAATAAAATTGATTAAGTATGGAACTGTTGTTGGTTGAATTAGAATTAAGGAGATAGGTTTGGGTTGTGCGGCGATATAAGGGGGCTGAAATGGAAATGATAGCTTAGTTAAATAGCCATGAAGTGAGTGTTCTAAAACAGTGCACTCAAGGTATTTGATAAAAGTCCTATATGGACTGTTTTGGTTAAAAAGTTAATATTTACCAAATCTGAAGCTAAGGTAAAATATATTTTCATTTTATAATGATAAATACAGAGTTTGACATAAACCATAAAAGCGAATAACAATTTAAACCAAAACGAAACATTGGAATGTCGTGTGCCAAGCCAGTTATGAGCACTGTTTTGGGTCGTAATCAAGCATATGAGCTAAAGATAATAAAATCGCGAACTGAGAGGGTTAGGAACAGGGCTGCTGCCATGGCAGCAGCAGAGTTTATGTTTGGGTTGTGGCTGGAAACTTCCTTGGACATGTAATCAACACTGTTAAGTTGCACAAGTTGTTTAGTTAATGTGTTTGAAGAATAATTGAGTATATTACCTACATCATAGCTAGAATTTAATATAAAAGAATTAAAGATGAGGGAAATAAAAAAAGAGTTATCAAACCAATAACAAGAAGAAGGGCTGCTGCCTATTGACAGCAGCAACTAATAACAAGCAGCAGAAGCGAGAAGCAATTCTATTATGAATGGGTTAAAGCTTCGCGTTAATTTGCTAGTTACTTGTCAAACCTAGCTTATACTATTTTTAGTTATATTAGACAAGTAAAATGTTAATATAGTTACAAGGTATTGTAATTGAATAAATTCAAACTAAAGCTAAGTCTAGGACTGTTAAGCCAGTAAAGGGCTATTATGGTTTCAAGGGGCTGTTTGGCTTTATATTAAGAGACGATACTAGTTACTAGTTAACATGATATTCACAATGTTAAAGATATATATTGCTACGGGAACTATAATTTATTTATACAAATTGTTATCGCACTTAATACATAAAATATGTTATGAAGTTACCTTGTACATGTAATATATATATATATATATATATATATATATATATATATATAAAGTATGGTATGCTCATGTATTACATTATAGGTGGTTATAAACTGAGTTTATAACATAGTTACATACTAAAAACACGTTGAAATCCAGTAAAGCGAATAGTGAGTTGTAAACTAAGGTTCTTAATGTACTCACATACTACAATCACAACGAAGCTTACCAAAAGTGAAAACTGAATATCATTAGCTAATAACGTGAACAATGTGGATATTTAGTATATAGTTATATAAGTGATATATTCTGAATATATGGCTAATGCACTCATATAACTATGGTTGTGTAGGACCCGTAAAAGCAAATTTAGCTGAATTGATTACAATAGCCAACAGACAAGGCAAGTATCCTGATCTTGTTTATTTTTGAGCAAGTATCTCAATTCCTTACTTTCAAACAAGTTCACTTATTTTGAGCAAATGTTTCGCAATTATATATGAATAATATAATGTTATATAATTCTATTCCAATCAGCTTCGAAAGATAATGAAGGTAAGATCATGTGTACTTGATAAAATTCGATACACATTTGCAGTTTAATGAAGGTCTACGCTGTTTGTTCTAGCTAGACCCCAGATTTAACTATTTCAATTCTTTCATACTAAGTCTTGAAATCGTTCCAAAATTTATAAAGCTGTTCATCCTGTTTGCTTTTGGGTTGAACTTCAAACTGAGTAGAACATCCCTAACTTGGGAACATTTTATATTGCGTCCTGGGGACGGTGACGATGGACACAAGTGCTATTCTAATAGATAGTATTGATCAATACAGGGCATAACGGGCTGATCACCCACCGTGCCCGTAAGACCAGACGGTTCACAGATGGATTTCTAATAGAACCTTTTCAAGAAAAGAAAAATAAACGTTCATGGTCTTGTGACTACTCAGTATCAGAATTCAATATATCATTTCAAGAATATAAATGAGTTATACTGTTGTTTAGGAATTGTTCAATTGCTTTCCGATATTTACTCTGCTATCAAAGCATATCTCAAAGAGAACATTTATTTCTTGATATACGTGTTTATCAATTACGATTACTTGCTGAGCAATCAAATGCTCATTCTTGCTTTGAATATAAATGTTTTCAGTTAAGCCAGAACGCATAGAAGGGTCCGGAAAAGATAAAGGCAAGGGGAAGCTACAAGAGTAGTTATAGATGGTTGTTATAATAGATAGACTTTTGTTTTAAAAATACAATATCTATCATGTAATAAAGATACTAAAGGTCTTCGTACCTGGGATAGATACCTCTGATGTAATAATTATTATTATCTTTTATTATAAGCAGTTTGTATGAATGATATCGTGTAGCACCAAGTACGGGTTTTAAGTACCCGGATTTGGGGGCGCCACATTTTTGGACTATAAGATGGTGGATTCCAAGGCTGTCATCAATTAAGTTCAATAACTTCAAGTAATCCTGCATGAAATATATGCAGAAGGTATGTCCTCAAGTGAATCTTTTTAAATAGCGGCTATCATTGAAAAACTACCGCCAATGTGGAAAGATTTTAAGAATTATCTCAAGCATAAGCGTAAAGAGATGAAACTTGAAGACTTGATCGTGAGATTAAGAATAGAAGAGGAAAACCGTGCTTCTGAAAAGAAAGTAGGAAAAACCTTTATGGAATTTAAAGCCAACGTGGTGGAACAAGGTCAAAAGTCCAAAAAGAGAAAGCATTTCGGCAATGGGTCTCAATAGGGAACCAATAAAAAGTTCAAGGCAAGTGTTATGTTTGTGACAAGCCATGACATAGGACAAAGAATTGTCGTAAACACAAAGACCAAAACAAGAAGTCCACACAAGCTAATGTTGTGACGCCCCCAAAATTTAAGTACCTATACCTCGAATTTGGTGCTTCACGTACTAAACTTACACATCCAATATACATACATCTTGCAGCAGAAATCTTAAGAGAATATTTATATTGATGTAACATAAACATTCCTGTCCCAAGTTTTGAACCATTAAACATTACATGATAGTCTAATTCTTAATACATAACAGAGACAACATCTTAATCATTACAGAATGGATTATTCCACGATCTTTCCCTTGCCCTTATCCTTCCTCGAGCCACTGCCACGTTTAGTCTTAACTGAAATATTAGGGAAGCAAAAGTGAGCAACAAATTTGCTCAGTAAGTATATATCATAAAAAATGAATAACAAGGGTACGAATTCATACTTAACACGGAATAGTTGCGAACGAGATTTTAAATTCAATTATCTTACTTCAAATCTTAACACAATATATAAATATAAGTCACTAAGGACTGAAGGATTCCTGCAGAATTCAAAGGGATTTAAGTTTTCCAAATGAAAGAAATGTTCAACGCTGAGTAGCCACAATAGCTACGAACCTCTATTAGAATTACCAGAAATTCATCTGATAACCCACAACAAGTAAAATAGGTGATCAACCTAAAGTACCCTAGTATTATGCATAAACCTTGTGACAATCCGAACTTTTTAGAAATTATTAATAAATAAAATATATTAAATTATATATTTTATTTAATTTATATATTGGGATACACTGAGTTTGACTGTATAAATGTATATGTGCTGTGAATTATGTGAAATTTTGTGTGTGAATATTTAAATGTTTAAATAAATGTAGACAATATGCATGTATTTGAAAAGTTATATAAGTTATATTTAATAGTAAATAAAACTATTAAATATATTCGTTTGAATTAGCTGCATTATTAAACGGGTAACATTAATTTACTAATTGAAAGTTACAGAGCTAAATGTTTGTGTAATTAATTAAATAATGAAATTTATTTAATTAATAATGATAGTTATATTTATGTTATAATAAAGGAATAATAGAATAATATTTTATATTATTTCAAATGAATGTATATTAATAATATGAGGTGCAATGTATATACTATATGTATATTGGCATCAAGTTTGTCAATAACATTTATGATGTTAATAAAGGATAAAATTTATTAAATTATATATTTTATAAATTGTTGAAAACAATTTATGGAACGAAAGAGATATTAAATTTTAATTAGCTAAATATATTAAATTTATATATTTAAATTGTTTGAAGACAAATTATGAAAGAAATGAGATGATTATTTTAATTATACAAAATTAGTTGTATATCTTGAATAAATGAGTTAAAATAATTAATTGAATATTAATTATTTTAATTGATTCGTTACATTAAGTAAGTAAATTAAAATAGTTAATAAATATTAAATTATTTTAATATAGTTTGTTCGTTACATTAAATATGTTATTTTATTTAATGTATTAATTCTATTTCTATTGAAAGAGTTAATTAATATTAATACATTAATTGGTATATTTATTAAAAGTATGGTATATATTATATAATATGTTTTATATAATATGTATGAGAATATGTATGCATGTAATATGTAATGTGAACCTATTTGAATTACATGTAATGGGACTAAGTTATGGGACTTAAGTAAATGTAGAGAGAGTGGGAGAGTAAGTTAAGTGAGTTTGATGAGTCATTTTGTTTAGCAAGTAGGAGGTGGCAGCTGATAGAATACTTAATCAATGACTAAGACAATGTAAGTTGGAGCTGGCAAAAAAAATATAAAAAAAAACGAAATAACAATTGAAGAAACAGGGCAGCCACTAAGAAAGCTATGATTTCTATTGATGAAATCAAAATCATAATCAGTTCGTTAACAATTTACCCGTCCCAAAACCTACTTTCTTTCTCTTCAAATTGCCGAGTTCTACTATTCCCAAACCTTGTCCAAATCCTTCAGTTTCGGCTGCACTTTCAAGTGTACTGAGATGGTGAGGTTATAATTTTGAATTGGGAAGGACTTGAGGACATCAAGGAAGTATTAGAGCTGTCCATTTTCAGTCAAAGTATAATTGAATTCAAGAAATTCTAAGGTAAACCATGCATTTTTGTATACATAGTAAATTAGTAAATTAGTTAGTTTGCGTTCAAGTTGTTTTATTTGTTTGTAATTGAGTTGTGAATAACAAACCTAAAACATGGGAGATTAGTTGTTGATGTGCGGAGGAATATAATTGAAGTCAATTTGAAATATTTTTAAAGTCAAAATTGATTTGAATTCTTTTAATTTTATATAATACAATTATGAAAATCGTATTCTAGGTATAAAGTATTACTAATTACAATATTTATTGTTTTCAAAAGTTAAATAAATTATCGCAAATTTGAATTTAAAAATACATCTCATATTAATTTTGAAAAGTTTAACTTTAATCTTATATTTTGGAAAGAAGGGCTTACGTTTATATTAACCGAATGATAGTAACTGAATAAGTATAGTTACTATTGAGACGCTCCTCTCAAGATTTTAGATATATTTTTCTTGTTCTTGCGCCTGCTTTATGATCCTGAGTCCTGACATTCAGTTGAGTATCAGTAATATTTATGTTACAGAGTATTTATTGAACTTGAAGAATTCCCTTTCAACATGTTCTTAAAAGACTCCAAGAATCTTAAAGTTATTCTAGGTTTGCTGTACTGCATTTAGAGGCTATTAGACCATGGGAACCAGCCATAGCACCTCGTGTTATATACCGATAAGTTGACTCGCGGCAGATAGGATGACAGAATGAAAATGATTTTCTCAAAACTCAGTATATTAGCGAAATGGAGTGTTACAAATTGTTCCGCTGGTATTTTGTTTTCTCAAAGACAGTTGTGTCAAGATAAGTTCGATGGGCATAGGTGCAAGCTCAAGAAGGTAAACAAATCTAAAATACCAGTGAACTAAAAATGCATGCCAGTCCGTTAAGAGTGTTGTATCCGGTCTACTTGCAAAATCAATACAAATGTTCAATTTTACGTAGTCTAAATAAAATATGGATGGGAGTGAGAAAAGAGGCAAAAATGTCAAGCCCATTTGATAAATTATGACCTGGGTTAAGACCATAAAACAGGGGTAAATGGCTTACTGCCACTGATCCAGGATAATTACTAAGGCCATTATGAGCATACATTCAAGTGTATAATTCAACGCACTCATGGAAATCAAAATGAACATAATAGTTAAATGTCAAAACGTTGTGGTAAGAGATAGTACTGTAAATGATATTTTATTTCTAATAAGGTGAAAAACTATAAGAAATGAATAATAACAAATATAAGAAATAGAACATTAACGTTCATATGGGTATGATGCGGGAGTTCAACATATAAACACCTAAACGCAATATCAATTGATATAAAACTCAAAGATTTAAATTTAATGTAAAGAAAATAATAATGATTTGTTGCATGTATTGAGATGTTGAGCGTACGCACGAACGTAACACTCAAGCACTCACACGAACCAAGATAAACACGTGACGGTTTCAAGCGTCGAGATGCCATGACAAATGCTAAAAGACTTAAATAAAGTTTATAAAGGAAACATTATAAATAATGAATAAAAGCTAATGCAAATCAATTATGTGTTGGCTATGTACATGTGTAGGAAATTATCAAGAACGGTTAACGCCAATCTTAAAGAACGCTGAAGGCAAGTTCTCTATCATTGTGAAATGCTTGTTTACATTCAAGTATCTTAACTTTACTCTTGTCCTGATGCAAGTTCTTTGTCCTTGCTCAATAATTGGTCATGTGCAAGTCTCCTGACTTTGCAAATGTTCTAAATTCATTCTACTCATATATCAAATGCAAATATCTTGAATTGTTCAATAATTGTGACATAATGCACTTCTTTAAAGCATGAATATGCATAAACTGTTTAAGAAGAAATCTATGCCATTTGAATCGGCTAGACCCATGTAAAATATTCCATTGCTCTCAATATAAATCTTTGAAATATTATTGATGCTAGATAGAGCTGTTCAACTAAATTGCTTTAGTTTGAACTCAAGACTGAGCATGAACATCCCTTATTTGGGAAAGTTTTAATTTTGCTGAAAGGCAGTTACGCAGAACGCAATGTCGTTATGATAAGATAGTGTTAATCAACGCAGGGCATAACGGGCTGATCACCCACCGTGCCCGTAAGACCAGACGGTTCGTAGATGAATGTCTATAAGAACCTTTTTGAAAAGAAAAAGTTCATGGTCCTTTGACCGCTCAGCTAAAGTCAATATGTCATTTCGAAAATGCAAGCGAGTCATGTTATTATGAATATTTCAGATACTTTACAGTCTTGTTTCACTGTAAAAGTATATCTCCAAGAAAGCATTTAATCCTCGCGATATGTTGTTTATTAACTGTTAATACTTGCTGGGCAATTAAATGCTCATTCTTGCTTTGAAATTAAATGTTTTCAGTGAAACCCGAACGTGCCGAGTGTTCAGGAACAGAAAAGGGGAAAGGGAAGCTGAACGAGTAGTCGACAAGTGTTGATTGTAATAAACGAATGTTATGTCATAATACTTGAATTATCATTAGTATCATGTAATGAAGATTTCTAAAGGTCTTAGAACCTGGGTTTGTAATGAATAAGTTTGTAATAATATTAGTTACCTTCATATTGGTTATTACTTTATAGATAGATACGTGTAAATGATTAGTACCGTGTAGCACTGAATACGGGTTTGAAGGTACCCGGATTTAGGGGCGTCACAGTATCAGGCAGCTCTTTTCCACTCCTTAAAGTGACAGCCTTGCAATGTTCTTTTCCGTCCGTTCTTGGGTTAATCTCTGTATCGCTTAGAAGTGCTCCTGGTGGTCGATTGTTCAAGACATGAGCCAACTGTCCCAGCTGATTTTCCAAGTTCCTAATTGACATTGTCTGGCTTTTCACATTCAAATCTACCTGAGTTAAAAGCTTATCTTGATCATAGATTCTTTTCTCAGATGTCGTGATAAACCTTGCCAACGACTCTTCTAAACTTGGTTTTCTTTCTGCATGTTGTGGAGCTTGGTTTTGAAAACCTGGGGGATTCTGTGATCTTGGAGCTGGATTTTGAGTCTGAGTGTTATTGCTCCAAGAGAAACCCGGATGATTCTTCCACCCCAAATTATAAGCATTCTGATATAGCTGTTGTGGTCTGTTATAACTCCCCAAATACTGTACCGATTCAGGATTAATGGCACAATACTCCGTCGAATGTGCACCTGCACATAGCTCACACACATAGGCTACTTGCTGGACTTTCGATTCTGCCAAAGCTTCAATCTTCTTAGACATGGCTGCCATCCGAGCTGTTAGTGTCGTGACCGCATCTACTTCCAAAACTCCAGCTACCTTTTGTTGATTCATTCTGGAAGTCGGCCATTGATAGTTATTTGTAGCCATAGTCTCTAACAAAGTGAAAGCTTCCTCAAAATTTTTATCCATAAGTGCCCCTCCCGCAGCTGCATCAATGCATGTTCGAGTGTCATTATTCAGCCCATTGTAGAATGTCTGAACTTGTAGCCACTTGGGTAGCCCATGATGTGGACATTTCCTCAATAACTCCTTGAACCTTTCCCAAGCCTCGTATAGTGACTCTCTATGTTGTTGCCCAAATGTAGAAATCTCGTTTCTCAACTTAGCCGACTTAGCTGGCGGGAAGAATTTCGCTAGGAATTTTTGAGCTAGATCATCCCAAGTTCTGATGGACCCTGGCGGAAGTGAGTGCAACCAGCTCTTTGCTTTATCTCTCAGTGTGAACAGAAATAGACGTAATCTCATTGCATCATCTGTCACATTGGGATATTTGACGGTATCACAAAATCTCCAAAAAACTAACCAAGTGTTCATTTGGATCATCGTTAGCTAAACCCCCAAACTGTACCGCATTCTGAAGCATATGAATTGTTCCTGGCTTGATTTCGAAGGAATTAGCGGTGATGACTGGTCTCGTGATGCTCGATTTGATCTCGTCTATCTTAGGCATAACATATTTCCTCAATGATTTCTGTTCTTCGTTAGCCATTTTCTCTTTCTCAAGTGTCTCCTGACAGAATTTTCTCAACTGACAAAGCTTGTTCTCAAGATTATCCTCACACTGCACGAGTTCCGGATGTTTTGATCGCGTTTGCATAAACGAATCAAAAGACCCCTGAAACAAAAAAAACAAAAGAAAAATAAGTTTGCCTAATTAGAACAGACTTAATTAAACTGATATTGAAAATTATAAACACAAATAATCCCCGGCAACGGCGCCAAAAACTTGTTGTCCGATTTCACAATCAACAATTACGTGCAAGTATACACGATCAACAAGTAATAAAGTGATAAGAAAGAGTGTTGAACCCACAGAGATTATTATGCTTAATATTTCCAACTGTCAATCGAAATTATGCCTATTCTATTAAACATTCGCAAATTGAGTATTGATTGAAACTAATTAAATTAAATACTAACACCAACAACTATCACAAAGGTTGAAATTCAAATTTATTATGATCAAGACTACAATATCCCCAGTTATTTATCATAAACCAATCTATCTATGTCTTCCAATTATTCACTTTCTTCCCCAATTTGTGTTTTAGAGAGAGAAAATGAGTGGGTTTCATGATAGAACATGGTTTTGGAAGTTTTGATATTTTGGAGCTAAAATTTGAAGTTGATGAATGGGTTGAGATTTTTGTTCTGGGATTTTTGATTTTCATGAAAGGTCATAAGGAAAGATGATGAATGATTTGAGTATTTTGGATTTTGGAGTTTTTGAGTTTAATAGTATATAGGGAAGATGATGAAGAGAAAAAAAAGTTACATTATTTTTGGGTATTTGCAGATGATGAGTATTTTATTTTATGTAAGACGATTAATATAAAAATTATTTTTAAGTTGATTTTATACGATCAAATGTATAAATATACGGTTAAACCATACATATACTCCCCTCTAGACCCACCGGAACACGTAGCAGTTTTGACCATTTTTTTGGCCGAAAATTACAAAAGGGTCAGTTATGGTTACTTAAGAGTATTTTGGGTAGCGGGATAAGAGTTTTTTAACATAGGGGTACCAAGTGCAAAAAGGTGCATACTTTGGGAGTTCGATACACAGTTAACCCATAAAAAATATAAAAAAAATAAAAACAAAAAGGGATGTGAGGGACACTACATATAATTCCATGAGATATCATACAAAAACAATATCGTTTTGTGTAACTGAGTACACTCCCTTACATATTATATACAAAAGGGTGTTTTATAATTTTTCAAAATATTGTTATTATAATGGCACCTTATTCAAGATTAACGTGAAATGTCCCTTACGTCGTGCCCTCAAAAAAAAGTATGAAGTATATTTACTATTTTTTATATTTTTCCAAACGGAATAACTTATTAGACTAATGGTTTTGCCCCCACGGACGGACACACACACACACACAAACATATATATATATATATATATATATATATATGAGGATGGATCTAAAGCATACCTCTCTTAAATAGCATATATTTATTAAAACTACGTCATTTTAGAGATTCTTTTAAAAAACAAGTGGGGTCACGTGTGACATTTTTGTAAATAAAAGGAAAGTGAGTAGGACCACTCTCTTTTAATATTATTTTGTTTTTTAAAAGAATCTCCAAAACGACGTAGTTTTAATAAAAGTATGTTATTTAACAGGTATGCTTTAGATCCGTCCTATATATATATATATATATATAATATATATATATATATATATATATATATATATGATAACCCAAGTAATGCAAGCATGGGACATCCTTAAACGCCTTACATGTAAAAGTTTTTGAGTTAACAAATAAAAAAGACATATTTCAAAAAAAAGATAAAAGCTTAGTACATATATATCATACCTATATGATAGTCCAAGTAATGCAAGCATGGGACATCCTTAAACGCCCTACATGTAAAAGTTTCCGAGTCGCGGTCAACAAATAAAAAAGACATATTTTAAAAAAAAAGAAAAGTTTAGTACATGTGTGTGTGTATATATATATAGAGAGAGTTGATTCATAGCAAATGGTAGTTATAAGATCTTATATGGTCATCACATCTTACATCGAAATTTGACGGTCACAATTTAGAAATATAACTTCCCCACCGCCACACAATGTTGCGGTAGGAACTTGCCTACCACAACACTGTGTGGCAAATGAATGGTGTAAATATAGTGGCCAATATATATATATATATATATATATATATATATATATATATATATATATATATATGAGAGAATGATCCATAACAAGTAGTTGTTATGGATCAAAAATGGGCAACACCATCTCTATCGTCCAACTAAGGAATAAATGCCCGAGATTAGAACTTGAAGCGGATGGTGGTAAATTTATAATTAATTTCGCTTACCATCTGTTACTAATAGTAGCGATGAGGAAATCGTACATCGCTCAATTTGAATTAGCTGAAAAGGAGAGAAATCCATAAAGAGTATGAGAAATGATCTAGGGTTTATAGAAGGGAGAAGAACGGGTAGGCGGTCATCAAAACAACACGTGGCAGAACTCTAGATATCATTCTTGTGTGTCTTGGAATGTCAGATAATCAAAAGTCATTTTTATTGAAATGAAGTGTGTAATTATAGGGCCTCCTAGTAAGTGATTATGTGCCTAGCACAAGTCTAAGTCATGTGTCTGGCATGTGACCTCAGGTGAAATTATAGAAATGCCCTTAATTACCCAAAGTGATGTCCAAATCGTCCTGTCCTTCTATTTGCCAATCCAAATCCCTCAATCATTTCCCATGATGAGTTCCCTCCATAAGTCTTCTGTCTGGGAACTCATGGATGCCCCTCTCAAGTCTTCATATACAAGGTCTTGTTGCTCAACTAGTACTTTCCTTTCTTTCTTTCTTTATTCGAATAAAATGTCGCCCGAATTCACCGTCAAAAAACTTTGGAGGACTTCGGCACGACCCTAGGGGAAAGGCTGAACCCTAGGGGGCGAACCTTAGGGTGGAAAAACCCTAGGGGGCCAATCCCTAGGTTCGTGCTTCTTTTGATCTCCTTCACTTGTCTTTGTCTTTCTTACTCGATTTTCATCTTTTTCTTGTTCTTCTGGGCATTGTAATCAACTCATCTTGTCACGGAGGATTCAAGGAAGATCATTCATAAATCCTCATGGATTTCTTATCTCTTTCCCTGGTTTCAATATCGTTGTTTCGTCATTGCTCCGATCAAAGTTTGATTGGTGTAACATTCGAGATTATGAAGGAGTGTGCCCCCTAGGAGACCAACCCCTAGGGTGGCTAAACCCTAGGGGGATGAGGGTTTGCTTGTCCTTTTTGTTCTCCTTCCGTTCTTTTTCTTGGTTTTATCCTTGTTTCGTTATAGTAGTTCAAACTACGTTCAATTAAGAAAGTTCATCAAAATGTTTGTCTTGAGGTTGGATCACTTAGGGGTGGCTGAACCCTAGGGTGGCCGAACCCTAGAGGACCAAAATCCTAGGTGTTCCCCTTCATTTATTTTCGATCTTGTTAATTTATTTTTGACTTTTCCGTCCTTCATTCAATTCATTGGATCACATGTGAGTCCTAATTTATACTTAGGTCCACATTTACCTCTGCATGTGAGTCACACCTTTCGGATGGCGAACATGCACAATACTTCAAATTTTGAGTCCCGCCTTGATTTTTTGAATAGTCTCCGAAACGTAGCTTGAAAGCATCGAAAAAAATGAAGTCCCTAGTGGAGGAATCCCTAAGGGGCCGAACCCTAAGGAGAATCCCTCCTAGGGGATCTTGCTCGATCTCGTGTGATTTGTCTCAATCTTCTTGTTTCCATAATTTTTTAGAAATAAAAATTGAACCCAATATTTTATGGAAACAAAAATATACTCTATATATTCAATATTTATGGGAACTAGAATATTTTCATATTTTATGGAAACTAAGAGATCTTCTACTAATTAAGGGAGATTTGATCAAATCCTTTTCCTTTTGGAAACTAGATTCTTCCGTTCCATTTTATATATTCAAATATCATTCAACTTCTATTTTCATCTCTTTCATTCTCTCTAGGTTGCTCTATTTTCTTCTTCTTTAAGCCTTTCATTCTTTTTCAAAGGAGAAGTCACAAACCCGCTCAAGTTATCAACCGAATTACGAAAGAACTAAGCCACTAAGGTAATTCCCCCTAGGTGGGGCGAACCCTAGGGGGTTCGTCCTAGAGATTTTTCTTCTTCTTTTCTTCGTTTTGTTCGTTTGTTTTCTCATTTTTCTAAATCTCTTTCATCCGTTCTTCTTCTTTTCAGGTGACCTTAATCTTTTTTTTTCCGGGCTAAGTCATCTCATTCAGGATTTGGACTTCATTTTTGCCGAATATTTTCAAAGGATGATCATTCGTTCAAGGCAACATTATCACTTGGAGTAAAAACTCTCTGTCACTACTAGAAGTTTGACCTATAGCGACGGTCGTCGACTGTAGCTATAAGCTAAAAGACCGTCGCTAAAGACTATAACGATGGTCGGCGACCCTCGCTTTAGAAGCCGTCGCTAAAACTTATAGTGACAGTCCTACATATCTATACCGACGGTCAGGCCGTAGCTATAACTTAACTTTAGATATTGTCCTCTTTTCATCATGGTAAGAACTTAACTTTAGATATTGTTTTCTTTCTTTGTTTTCTATTTTTCTTATAATGGGTATCTGTTCTTGCAGGCTAACTCTGACGATCATTCTGTGGATCAAAAAACTGCCAAGGAGATTCCCTTCTTGTCGAAATGGGGAAGAGCCCCTTTCTTCGGGCCTCTTGACGTTTTTTCGGGATCATGTCAAGCACTATGATTGTCATGCGTTTCCACCTCCTAATAAAGAGGGTTTGCTTCTATATGTTGTAGCATACAAGAGTCAAGACAATTTTTCTCATTCTTATAACATACCCCACATGTGCATTGAGAAGTTAGAGCATCCATTCAACCATGTTCGCTTCCTATATGATTCTCTCAATCGTCTCCAGGGGTGGCAACATTAGACTGACGAGATTCTCAAAGATCCTGGACACATGGAGATGTTGAGGGATGCTGGTATTCTTCGTTGTATTCATTTATGTCGGGACCTCCACATTTAGCAGGATCACGGTGCCCTTACTTTATTGATCTTTCATTGGTGATCTTCTACCTGTACCTTCATCACCCTTACTCTTGAAAACGTTATGACCATCTACCAGTGAGTTTTTCTTCATATGCCTTACGCATTTCATATTTTTCTTTATGAATTTTATTTTTCTTTTTGAGTTGCATACTTATCCTGATTTTCATCTCATAGTCTTCCTGTTGCCACCTTTGTTTCTTGCAGTCCTTCCAGTTTGTCTTCCAGAGATGTCGCAGGTGCGTGACTTATTTGACAAAAACTTTCAAAAAGGCCTCCATCTATTCTTCACGTTATCAAAGCAACAAACTCCTCCATGACTTCTTCGAGACTCCTTAACGCAAAAAGACTTATTGGCTCTCTTGGGTGTGTTACTTCTTTTTGGATTACAAGCCTACCCGTTATGACAACTCCATCTACAATGAGTCGGTTCTTGACCCTCATAGGGAGAAGTGTCATTTCCCCCTTGCTGCTTATCTGGTTATGTGGCTATTCCGCTTTATCTTTCCTGATTCTCCAATTGATGGTCCCTCGGCCTGTATGTTCAGCTTGACCACTCAACTAGCTTGTGGCCTGGAGGTTCCCATTGTTCATCTCTTCTTAGAGACTTTGTACTGTCGCTTAGAGACCGTTTTAGCCATAAAGGTTTCTGTCGAAAGGTATCCACCCTCTAACCTTATTTATTCCTACAATTATTGTCCTTTTCATGTTATACTTTCTTTTTACTTATCAACTTTTCATTACTACGTGCTTAGGTTTGAAGTGAATTACTTCGTTCCAGGCTCTTTCCTCCAGATCTTCCTTTTTAAGCATTTTCGCAGCCATTTTTCTTCATTGCATTTATCTAAAAAGAAATAAGAAACCTCCACTGCCTTTCACATCGGACAACATTGCCTTTCGCACTTTCTAACGGTTTGATCATAAGGTTTCTTCAGACCTGCGGCTTTATATTGATAATTTCTCATCTTTCGTTGCTCGTCCTTATACCATTGTCTCGGAGGATGGACGTCTTCTTCGCTTCTACAGGGATGCGTTTTGCTCCTTCTTGAGTGTTGACGGGCTACAGGGCTCACCACTATCTTAGCTCTTATTTCTTCGAGCTGCTGAGCTTCCTTACTTCGTGGAGGATGATGAGTTTAGTACTATTAGAGAGTCATGCAGCAGTTCGACTTTGACTAGAATAGACCCTTCGTCTATACTCGTCATGGGGATTACGAGAGGGCACTTAATAACTTCATCCCTATATCCAGCTCATTTTTGTGGGAGCTTCTAAGGCTACCTATTATTCACTATGAGCCTCTCCCTTTTATCATTCCTGACATTTCTCGAGAGGGACGCTATATCACTGGTGAACGCAACTTTTGGCTCATCAACCTCAAAATGTGGCAAGATGATGTTCTGGTCTTCTCATTACCGATATCTCCTCCCCTCAACATTCTAAGTGGGCTAAGTTGTTGTGCACTCCTAAGCTAAACACCCTTCCGGAGATTTGGCCAGCTAGTGTTAAACTTCTTGAGCAGGAGAACTCAATGCCTAAATTGCCTCCTCTCTCTTCAGTAGAAGATCTTATCCACAACCCTCAAGATGTTTCTCCAATTCCTTCTTCTAGCAGCTTCAGGTGTCCACCTCCTCAGACTTCGTCTTAGGTTCCTCCCCATGGATTCTCTAGGGCCGAGGAGATGAGAGTTACTCGTTCTAAAGTAAAAGTATCAACTTCATAAACTCCTGAGGTGATTCCTCATGTAGGTCCTTCCGTGGGTCCTGACCCCAATATCATCAAGCGGACAAAAAATGGTACCACTCTCATTTTAAAACCCTTGTCCAAGCATATGCGCGATGATGTTAATTCTAGTAGAGTGGAAATAGAGGATCCGGTTAAGAGACGTAAGACACTTCTGGTAAGTCGTGCATCATTTTTTCTTTTCTCTTTTGATTAATATTTGAATAGTCTCATTTCGTGCTTTCTCATGTCACTCATGCCTTGTTTCTCAGATTACAAAGGATGAAGATGAGAAAGATAATGATGGTGATGCCCCCACTTCATTCCCCAAGGACACCACTAATGAGACGATATGTTACTACTTCTAAACCACGACGACCTGCTGTAATTGTCATTGAGCCGACCTCTCCTTAGGATGATTATGTCAGTCTTGACACTGACGATTTTTTATCTGATGTAGGCTCAGATCCTGTTGTTAGCACTACAGTTCCTCCATCCCCCCCACAGACAGCATCTCATCCTCCAGAGACGGAGAGGAATAGTAGGGCTTCCACTACTCATGACAGCCTTAAGGGTACCAGTTACACCATGATGATGTTGTGGTAAATCCTCCTACACTGAGGGAGAATCCTTCAGAACCTATTATTGATTTTCATCCTTCCCAAAAGGATTCTGCCGAGATTTTATTTAACAAAGAGGGTAGAGTTGATGTCTCTTTAGGTGAGGCGACCGACGTTCTGGTTTCCTCAGAGCCTCATGACACTTTTTTCAGTTGGATGCCTTGTAAGTACTTTTCTCATTTAATATATATTTTCGCTCTTTAAGTTCACCTTTTTGTACTTCGTTATGCCATTTCATTTTCCTTTTTCAAGCTGATGATTGTGTTTTATACACACAATTTGGGTACTTTTGGTCTTGATAATTTGTAAGTCTTTGGGTACTTTATATGGTTTTATTGTATTTTTATCTTATTTTTAGATATTGTGGTTTTATATTGCTTATATATGTTTAGTATTGTTTTTTATGCATTTTCATTGTGTTTGTAGGAATTGAAATAAAGACCGCTCAAATCGTTGTTCATAATGACATAATGCCCGTGTTTGGTTATTCGTGGTTGGCGTGTTTTATTTTGAAAATTAGTATTTGGCGACGCTCGGTATGGAAGTTGATGACATTTGCGCTTTGGGTGTGCACGGCGTCGACCAAGTCACAAGAGTGCTGACATAGGCACCAGCTACAACAGGCCACAGAGGTTGCGCCAGCAACCAGGGAGGTCACAAAGGCCTCCACGCAAACCACAGAGGCTGCGCCAGATCTGCTGAGTGCGATTCCAGCTGGCTACTTGGTGCGATTTGAGCGAATTTTTGACCCAAGATCTGATGTTTGGCTAGGGTTTTCATGGAGGCACCATATAATAACTCATTGGGGCTTCATATTTCATATCTAGAGAGTGGGAGGCTGCACATTAACATCAAATAAGGAGCAAAAGTGCTGCAATACAAGGAATTTTCAGCAACAAGCTAAGGAGCAAAAGGAGAAAAGAGTGCCAAAGGAAGAGGAAAAGCTAAAGATTATCTTCAACCAAGCAAGCAACATATGCATATCTTCAAAATGGGTTTTATCATCTCTTGTTTTCCTTTGAATTTGTATTTCTATTTCATGATGTACACTATGTGTTTGATGTTTTGCTTAGCTACCATGAACTAGAGCTTGTATTCTAAGATTTCAATGGAACCCAACTCATAATTTGAATTGACTTCTCTCTCTTTGTTATTAATTACTTATGTGTGAATTGAATATCATAATTTATGCTTCATATCTTAATTGCCTAGCTAGTAATTATCATGGGAACCTATATGAACTTGACGAACGGATTATAGTGTTTAGACCTTGTTATGATATCATGCGGAAGTTAAAGATTATTGTGGGTTATTAATTGAGATTAAGTGACGTGTGTCTTGTTGATTATCCTCAATGATAGGTAACTTGATAGTATTTAGGATAGACATATACCTAGATACCGTGTGCAACCAATGGAGAATCTACTCTTAATGACACTCACTACTGGAATTTGGTGTGACACTCACTACTGGTAACATTCTATTGGCCTATTAACAAATGTCTGGGATTGGTTTGATGTTAAAATTACTACTAGAGACACAATTACACCTTACATGGGTTTTGTTCATGTTTTGGTCATATAACCAACTGTCAACATCTGCGGTCTACATAACTGTAACCACAGAGTTCTGAGCTCATTTAGACAACATAACTGACTTTCAATATTATCTAGGTACAGTGACTAAGGACGGTAATACCCCCTTTGGTTTAAGTGATAGTCAGTTAGACACAAAAAAAACATGCAGTTTTTGCCCCGCTACCTCATGATCACAAGTTTAACATTACTCTTACACTACAACATGTTATACTCAACCCATACATGTCCCGACACCCAATCTGAGCAATCTAAATTAACAAAATGATGCTTACGATAACAAGATCATACCTTCAAGCCTACGCAGTTCGCTCTCTCCTAGACTCTGCCTCGACGGTTTGTGAGAACTCTCCTTGGCAGCTTCTATATCCCTCAACTTATAATATCTCTCTCTATATCGGTAATGAGCAGAGTAGAAAGCTCTACAAGGTGACTAGGGGTCTCTATTTATAGAGAAGCCTTTGTCCAATCGTTGGTCCTTACCTAGATCATAGAACTAATACACAATGGTAATACTCATTGGTTAAGAGTGATTAGGTGAAAAGCTCACCGACTCACCCTTCAGCCATTCCCAGAGTAATCGGCTGATTAACCTTTTGTTAAGTAAGGTAGGAAAATAGGCCATTGGCCTAGCTCAACTGATTGTACCTGCAAAGCTAGAAATCTGGGATTACGTTTTAAGTAACTTATCCCTTCTTATCAGTAAATTGGTTAGGGTCAACCCGTTTGGGCTTACCGACCCGGTTTATGCTCTACCACCACCAACACCAGTTCAAAGCTGATTGGGCTAGTAGGCACGCTTATACCCGGTGTACTTTATTGGGCCAAGTCACACTAGATAGTAACAGTCCATTATGCAACACAATTATTAAAACTACAATTAATATTAATACTCACTTTTAAAATTAATCTCTTCCCATAATTGATTCACCATGAATCATTATGCCACACAGGGCTCATTCTATCAAGCTTAGTTAATTCATAACTTAAGCTTGCTACACAATATAATTCATTCACAATGCTCTTCTTTATACGTCATGCATAATGCAATTTCATCATTTGACTAACTTCATAATCACATAATACACTTAAATGCACCTAATCATATATATAAAGGAAATATTCCTCATTTTATTAATGATAAATCCTTAAAAAAATTCTAGATATTACAAATGTAACAGAAGTGGATGGTCTTCTTGATGACGTTTCCGAATTGAACCTATCAACGGTGGTTTCTGAAGTAAACTTGGTAGGAAATCCCATGGAATGGTGGGTAGACACTCGAGCAACCCGCCATATGTGTTCTGATAAGAAGATGTTCTCCACATATCAAGACATTGAGAATGGAGAATAATTATATATAGGGAATTCTTCCACATCCAAGATTGCTGGGCAAGGAAAGGTAGTTCTAAAGATAGCATCTAGCAAGGAACTCACCCTCAACAACGTGCTCCATGTGCCTGATATTCGGAAGAATTTAGTGTCAGGATCTCTTCCTAGTTAAAAGGGATTTAAATTGGTCTTTGTATCAGACAAGTTTGTCTTAACCAAAAATGGGATGTATGTGGGGAAGGGATATATGAGCAATGGGCTCTTTAAAATGAATGTATTGACAATTGTACCTTCTAATATTAATAAAAATACATCTTCTGCTTATATAATTGAGTTATCTAATTTATGGCATGGTAGATTAAGACATGTTAATTATAATACTATACGTAGATTAATTAATATGGAATGTTTACCAAAATGCGAGATTAACTCCAATCATAAATGTGAAGTTTGCGTTGAGGCAAAGCTTCGAAAATCTTCTTTTAAATCAATTGAAAGAAGTACAAAACCTCTTGAATTAGTACATACAAATATTTGTGATTTAAAGTATATACAAACAAGAGGGAGTAAGAAATATTTTCTAACTTTTATTGATGATTGTACAAGATATTGTTATGTTTATTTATTAGAAGTAAAACGATGAGGCCTTGGAAATGTTTATACATTACAAGAATGAGGTTGCGAATCAACTTGATAAAAAGATCAAGATAATTAGAAGTGATAGAGGTGGGGAATATGAATCACATCAAACAACTACACCTTATTCTCCACAACAAAATTGTGTTGCTGAAAGAAAGAATAGAACTTTAAAAGAAATGATGAATGCATTGTTATTAAGTTTTGGGCTACCTCAGAATTTATGGGGGGAAGCTATTCTTTCAGCAAATTATATTCTCAATCGAATACCTCAAAAGAAGTTTAATGCATCACCTTATGAATTATGGAAAGGACGAAAATCGTCTTATAAACACTTAAAAGTGTGGGGTGCTTAGCAAAAGTCACTACAAAAAAATGGACATTCGGCAACGATTTTTCGGGCAACGACTTATAAAGTCGTTGCCAAAAATGCATATTTAGCAACGAAATTTGTCATTCGTTGCAGTTTGTGAAAGGCTTTCATTTTTTGTAACGAAATTCATAGGTCGTTGCAAAATTTCGTTGCCAATTCATTGGTGGGGAAAAACAATCCCGCGTATTTATTTTTTTGTTGCCGATGTGTTGGCAGTAAAAATTTATTTCCCGCCACTTGATTTTTCCTCATCATGGGCAACGAAAGGTTTTTTGTTGCTATATTTCGTAGCCTAATATGGACCACATTCATTGTCAACAATTTTTCTTTTGTTGCGTCATCTGTATAATTTTTTGCAACGACTATTAAAATGTTGCCCTAAATTAAGATAATCCCAATAAGCACATTTCGCCCTTTCTTTCCAAAACGTGTCGTTTTGTATTTTTAAATTATTATTTATTTTATTTCTTTTTGAATAACTCGTTGGTTTACACGAGACTATAAGTAATGATATTCACATTCCTAGTTTTTGTCATATTCGTCTATTAATTTTATCATGAAATCATCTGAAAACCACAAACTAAATAAAATAAAACATAATAATAAAATTAAAACTATGATAATAATATCATAAGTATGTGTGTGGATATGTATATTACATATATAATTATGTAATATATATTATTTAATACATTAAACAGTTCAATAAGTATCTAAAAAATCAAGAACAATATTAATTCGAACTTGTATAAGTATCTAAAACATTAACTTTCTATTGATAAGAAAGATCAATATACTCAAACTGGTACCTCTAGGATTGATTATTTGGTTATAACTGAACCGAATAGACTATTCGGTTATAACCGAAAATCAAATTTGATAAAATTTTAATATCCAAACAACTAACCGAATTATCAAATAATCGAATAACCAAAAACCGAATTTCCTATTCAGTTATTTCGGTTAATAACCGAAATTAAATTTCATTTTTTTTTCAAACAAAAAAAAAATCATTTCAATTTTTCAATACTAAAGCTTCCAATCAATAATTAAATAATTAACAACAATCAACAACCACAACAATTTTTAATCTTAACGAAGTTTAATGGTTTAAAATTAACAATACATAATCCATAATTTAACGAAGTCTATCTAAATGCATTATGCATCCAGGACCAGCAGAGAGCAGAACAGCTTCAGCTTGGTAGCTTGCAGTGCACCAACACTCCAGCGGACCAACAGTCAGCAGACCACCTGCAAGCCTGCACCAGCAGCCTAGCAAGTCCAGCACTCTAGCTACAAGCCTGCACCATCAAGGAGGCATTAATATTTTGACCACTTAAAGACTAAACTGAAGTGTTCCCTAAACAACAGCTATGATGCAAGAGCAAAAAGAACTCATCAGATCTAAACACAAGGATGCAACACACACATCCTGTAGCTGAACAAAGAAATGAATCAGTATTAAACTCTTAACATAGCTAAACTAATTTTGTCCCGAATTGTATGTAACATGCAAAACCACATGAAACTATGCTTTCTGGCTCATAGCTTGGCAATGAGATTTACCATATTTATGTTGGTTTTTTCTTTCCCAATATCATGGCTTAATTTATAGGCTGTTTTGAAATGGCAAATTTAGTTATTCTTTTCGGTTTGAGAACTTGTACATACCTGTCTTTGCACGGGCTTCCATCCTCGAGAGGAGTCGTTTTTTTCTGTACTATGGGTGTCTCATTCAAATCAACCTCCCAAAAATTGCCATTTGAACCTTTTGATGCCAAAAGGCCTGGAAACTCAGACATTGTCTCAGCCCTTGCAATATCCATAGCTAGATTGGCTTCAGCAGGGAAGAGTAATAGTGCAAATGCCACTGTGACATAAAATTAGAATAAAACTACTAAGAACTGGTATGTGTAAGCAAAGGAATTTAGGACAGAGACATGTTTCAATCAAGTAAAAGTTGAAACAGAATTCCAAGAAAAATTGATAGATTCAATATTATAAGGCAAGCAGTTTTAAAATATCATTTGCATTAGGTCATTTGATATAAGTCTAGACGAAAGAGTTCAAGTTCTTTGATCAGCAAACAAATAATTTCTCTAACTTAGGATTTACCGCATATGCACCGCTAGGCTGAATTTCTGGGTATGCCCAACTTACTTAGCAACTGGTTGTAGGTTTAGCTCTGTCAACAGATTTGTTCAGACAATGGACTTCCTTATCCTACTGCCATTGTCTCTCATATATCACGCATTTTGGAGGATCGGTAAAGGGAATATGAGTATAAGATTCTTCTTAAGTTAATAAATAAATAAAAATTCTAAGGAAGCTACTTTGATTTCAGATTGTCAATTAGATCAAGAGGGGGGAGGATATTGCACGACAGATTTAGTTGATGCGGTTTTTGATCAACAGTTGGAGAGTGCTGGAGCTGGTTTCCAGATGGCTCAAGAAAATCAAACAAGTTTTGGTGATGGCTTCTTCTATCAATGTCTTCTCAAAGGATTTGGCAGAGGTTAGATCTCTTCCCTCAGTGGAAGCTTGAGCTTAAAAGCTGGTCACCTCAGGTTAATATGAAAAATGAAGTTCCTTATCTCCCTCTATTGCTAGACAGTTAGTTATATGTAATGCTTAAAGTGTGTAGTCCTTTGTTTGGGGGCCATCCGACATAGAAACCTTTTTAGAACTGTGGTTTGATAAAGCCAGGCATGTACGGTTTTGGTTAGTTTATGAGTTCCCCCACAAAATGAAAAGGGGGGAGAAAAAAGAAAAAGACAAAAGGCACCGTCCTCAATATAATCATTCTGGAACACATGGGCATAACCTTCTTTAATTCTTTAACAAGTAAAGCAAGCAGAAAGTATAGAGTAAATCTCAAACAACTTACCTCTGTTTTCTAGGCATAGCAGCTTCATGTGCAGATCATCAGTCATTGTTGGAGAGGAGATTGATGCATCTCCAGCCATTGAGTTCATATGCACCTCTTGCTTTAAAACATTAAATCATAATCCGTCTTTGTTTGATATTTGACCTTGTTCTGTTTTGGCATGATAATCCTTAAGCCTTGTCAACCTCTTGCAGATACTTACAGCGCTCTGCCCATCTAATGTTGTTTCCAGTGCACAAGCTCCTCTGGTTAAAAGTGGTACAATTATTAATGGCTCCTTACGCAAGGCAGTAACATGTAGAACTGTGTAACCCCAAGCATTCCGAAGGTTGACATTAGCCAGATTCAGACAAAGCACCTCAGATACAACTTTCGGATCACAATATGCAACAGCATAATGCAGAGCATAGGCTTCATCTAAGGTTATATCAGACTCGGTCAGTAGAAGTTTCACAAGTTCGGCATCATCTGAGTCCAATGCCTTGTGTATTCTCCTAATTCTCTTTTCACGTAAGGGATCCTCAAATATCATGTCACCGTTGTCTGCCTGAGGTTTGACATGGAGCAACTTAATACCCTTCGCAACTTCATACGGGAGTTCCTTCTCAAGAGAAATGCTGTCAAGATCTGATTGTGCCACTCTATGAACACATTGAGTGAGAAGCTGACTTGACTGACAATGAAAAGCAACCACTAGGATTGGGATGGCATCTTCAACAAGAGCCTTATCAACAAAGTTGAAAAGACGCCGCTGCAATTTTAAACAATATATTAAATCAAATATTCACTCTAGGTGGAAGAAAAGACAAACTTGTTGGACAGTAAGTTAAATCAGTTACATCATTTACTAGCACTCTATAATACATCCAGTCTTCATTTTTAATTACAGTGTTTAAGATCCCAGAAATATCCAGGTCATCATATATTTCCTCCTCATAGATTTTTGATAGTTATTTGAGTGTCCCCAAATATTCTATCTAATTTTAGCAGATTAAAACCTGAATTTAATATCCATAGAAACTTTTTGCTATCAATCTAGATTCTAGAGATAACTTGCTCCAGTAAATAATATCATTAGGATAGATATAATTGACCTTGTTAACTTGAGATTTGTTTCATAAGTCTAAGATGTTAGAGTCCGGGGCAAACAATGAAAATTAAATCAGGCTTCTAAAACTTCTCATTATGTGAGGCTTGACTTGTCTAATCTCTGACATTTTTATTATCAACTTTCATCTGCTCCTACTGCTTAACGTTCTAGAATGGTGTGCACCTAATGTATTACACGATCAAACTTTAGGAAATCAGTTTTTTTGGTTTAAAACTTTCACTATGCAAATTTGCTTCAAAACAGTAACCCACAATTATACAAAAAGTCAAGTTCCTATAGAGATTGAGGGTATGCCTCACTAGAATATCCGCATCGCTATAATCACTATTAGAATTTACCAAAAGTTGTTCCAAGCTAGCACTGAGCCTACTTAAACTAACGATTTCAAGACTAGACCATGTCTCAGAGACAGAGGATGCAGATAAATTGTAGCCAGTGGAGCCATTGGATACAAGGGAAGATGAAGTAAAGCTTATGGATGATGATGGTTCGGTTGAATTATCCATTGCCTATAAGTTAGAACTTAGTCCTGCTTTGAGTTATAATATACATCTAAATGGCTAAAAAGTTCAACCAATACATGACTACTAATTTCTATAGATTCCCAGTAAAGAAAGCTAATCAGGCCAATGAATGGAAAGTAATTGTTCTAGCCATTTCACATGAGTAAAAGTATCCTACATGCTCAAAATCAGAAGGAAACAAAGAAAACTTATGATAAGAACAACTTCTAACCTCTCTTCCAATGATACTTGTTCTAGAGAAATTGAATCAATCAATGAACCAATTTAATTATTCACAGCCCCTTACAACCGGGCAGAAATACATATACAATGCACAGCACCACAACCCCACCTAAATGGCAAACAACCCCTACAAAAACTATCCAAACTCCAAAGTGCCAGCTCCTCCAAAAGTAATGGTTTTGAGGTCAGATGAGCAGTGTCAAATTTCATAAATAATATTGTCAAATTTCATAAATCCCATAACATATTTATCCGATTCAATTAAAAAAGAAATAAAGAAATAAAAGAATCCCCTTATAACTGTAATTTAAGATCATTATGGCAACAACATCTTCATAATCAAAATCATGCACTATATACCCAAAATTAGCAACTTATTGGTACAGAATCAGATATACACATATATACATGTACCAATTAAAGTATAATCAAATACTATTGGAAACTAAAAAACAAATTTGGGGCAATTTAGATATACCTTAGTGTCGTAGTGAGAAATTGGAGATGGTTGTATAGAAAAACGGAAACCCTAAAAACAGAGGGATGTGTAACTAGATAATGGAGAAGTTGATAGAGAACTCGGATAGATGAGAGAGATAATCGATCGCATGAGAGAGGGTCGAGCGACTGTGTTTTCTCTGGTGTTTAGTGTGTGTGCGCGCCCGATGGTAGATGGATTATGAAATTCAAATGGAATTGGTTTTTAAAATCTCACCATTAGTCATGGTAATTATTTTATAATATTGGGAATTTGGGATGTTTGGGGTTGGAATTCAATACTAATTCTATTTGTTGATCTCTACTTGTAAGAATTAATTTTGATGATAACAAATAGGTCATTAAACAAATAGAAAAATTTAGTATCCTTTCTATAGGATTTTTTTTATAAATATATATTTTAAAATAATTTATTTTCTTATTTTGACCAAAATTTTTAAACTATTTAAACAGTGCCCCTCCATTTAATTATTCACTACTGCTAGAGGCTCTAGCGACGGACGTGTTATTTAGATGAGATGATTTGCAACTTAGCTTAAGTTTTTAACTAGTAACGACGCCGTCTTAGCTTAAGCGCAACAACAATGTGTTCTTTGAGTTGACAATTAAAAATTATTTTTAAAAAAATTCTACTATTCGGTTAACCGAATAATAGAATTTTCCTATCCAAAACCGAATTCGAAAACCGAAATAAAATTCAGTTATAATCGAAATTGTCCAAATAATCGAAATATTTTGGTTTAAAATGTTGGTTTGGTTCGATTATATTCGGTTAATCGGTTTTACCCTTTTTTTGCCCAGTCCTAAGTATCTCAGAACTATTCTCCTATTTTGGAAGTGGCTTCTAAAAAGCCTATTAGTGACATTTTTTTTTCTTTTAAAGGCAATCACCTCCCATTAGTTTAGTGGGTTTTTTTTTCATTGTCCAATATACCTGATTCACTCTCAAACATTATATTAAAGGAGTTGCTTGCCCAAAGTTAAGATTCAAATAAATTATACAAAGTTAACAAATTAAATAAGATACACAAGTTTTCATGTATACTCTAAAAAAAAACATGATCATCTTATTTAATAAGAAGACAATGCATAGTTGAAGTGAGAAAATTATTTATTGGGTTTTTTAAATGAGGTTTGGTCTTGAAGTGAGATATTATTTATTCAGTTCGGGTTTGTTTAGTAAAATATTTGTTTAAGTCACTTAATTAGTTATGTTTAATTTTTTTTAATTTAGTTTGTTAATTGTTTATTTTTTTTTCGTTAATTAATATATTAAATAATTATTTATTTATTTATTAATATTTTTTGACATATTATAATTATTGTAACATATAATTTACTAGTTTGGCAGACACATACAATTATATAGGCCCCAAGTATTATTTGACGTGTGCACGTGGATAATTGAAGATTTTTTTTATATTCTTGTTGTTAAAAGTCAATTAATTTGGATGGAATTTGTGACGGTTTGTTAGAGTTATATTTAAGCTAATTTACTTTAAATATAATTCTTTATTATTTTTTATTTTTTGATCTAGTTAGAATGGGTTATAGGCAGATTGGTTATTTAGACCTGTCATATTAGAGGATGAACACTTCTTTGATTAAAAGTCAAAAATTACAAATATAATTTTTTCTTGTATAATAATTGGTAGAAATAATTTTTAAATATACCATTTTTATAATATATTATGAATTGAAATATGTTTTTAAGAAAATATTTTTTTTACATAATCATAGTTAATATATTGATATATACATTAGTTTACTAGAAATATTTTTTAAATAGCAAAGGTATATAATTTTCTTTATAAAATAATATATTGTATGCTATAATAAATTGTATAAGTATATGTATGTGTTATACTAATTAAATATTGTAGTACAAAGATAATATTTGGTAAAATAATTAATTATACAAATAAACAAAAAAAATAGTTTTAAAATATTGTCTTAATTTTCGAAATTAAAATTTTATATTACTTATGCTTAAAATAAATATGGGTCTTTGAGGTAAAAACACAAATTGATCCAATGGATGAAAAGTTGGTTGATGACAACTATCCCTCACCATCCTCAAGGACCAATCAGAAGCAAGCATACGGATTATGAGTGATCAGCTTAAGAAGTGATCATAGCCTTCAGATCAAAAAGTTGATCAGCTTAACAAAGGCCTAGGCTTTCGTTCCAGTTATACATTTTGTTGCGGGGAACAAAGAACAGACCAGAGCTAGAAGGAGATTAATGAAAAAGAATTAAGAAAATGGCATGGAGGGGAAATATGTCTCGCAATCTGAAAGAGCTACGGATTCTCTTCTGTCAAACTTCACCTGCTAGTTCATCATCTAGGCATTTTCTCTCTATTCTCTGTACTTGGATTCCCTCCATCGTTTTCTTTTATTTCAGTTTTTTACCAGTTGTATTGATTGATAGATCATTTGTTGAGAAGAATTACAAGGATCTAAAAAAATGGGTGAGTGCAGCGATACCGAGCCTCAGCTTTTTTTACCAGTTGTATTCCCTATATTGATCCGTGAGTGCAGTGGTACCGAGTCTCAGCTATGGGCAAGATACGGTAAGAAAAACCCTAATTCTCTCTACTTCTACACGAGTATTACCATTTTTACCTGCTTCATTTTACTCTTTTTAACTTATCACTGATTGCTTGGTTTTGACTCAACTTGGTTATGGAGCTGATTTAGCATTCCCCTTTTTGAATCAAGCTAAGGTGATGATGTAGACATTAATTTATTATTTTTTTTTTGTGAAGAAACAAAAAATAATAATATGGCTCGTGTGGATATCCCATGTCTAGCATAAACTGCAACTATAAAAGGATCAATAAATCAGAGAATTAGTGAGAAGTGATTACTTGCAAATTGAAGGAAAATGCTAAATTCTTAAACTTTATACCAGTATTACTTACTACTACCAATTTATTGTGTCATTGCTATCAAATGTGCAGTGTAAGTTTTGGGTTTAGCTTAAAAAAATTTGGTCCATGTTTTATTGCATATTGGTTTTCTTACTGTGTGTATGCTGAGGTAGTAGTTAGTTGGTTATGATTGACCAATTGCCAGAAAGTCTTTCTATGAACTGATCATGGTTCACTAAGATTTTTGTTGTGTAAAATGTTTCAAAATGGTCAAAAGTTAGTAATTACTAGAAACTTTACATACTTTAGGATAGAAGAGGTGAACTTTTATTATTTGCCTTGTATATTCATGAATCACTTGTCTGCTAGTAGATATATTAGACCAATTTTACAAGTTTTAAAGCCTAAAAAATTTACTGTTCTTGTATATGATTTAGCATAATTTCTTACTAAATACCCCTAGAAGCAGAGTATTCTCCTTTACCTGTTGCTTTGTGAAGTATGTTCCACACATTTTGTATTGCTCTATCTTGATTCTGTTTCTCATTTTGTGAGTGTTTCTATTAGGTAGTCCATTGTGATGGACTGCTTATGACTTTCACTAAAAATAATAAGGTGACCGTATACAAAAAAGGTAAACTGAAAAGAGAAAAGAAATCATTAACTAACTAATTATTTGTTTCCACCCCAAAGCAAATTTATAGGAATTGCAGGCGCAGACCGATCTCTTTGATGACGAGAAAGAAAATGTTACAGATGACTTGGATGGTAAGTTGTTCTGCTAAGGACTTTTACTGAGGCAGAGGTAAAATTTGAATTAAAATCATATATATATATATATATCCTTTTTCATTTATCATGCCATTCTTTCACAAAATGTGAGACACTACTTTCATGCAACTCTTCAGAGTGCTTTGGAGAAGATAAAGGAAGAGACGACATCATACAACAACTACGTTTACCATGGGAAGAGAATGATCAAGATTATAAATATGAGGAGGTATGTTTACAATATATATTTGGATGATAATGTTTTTGGTAGAATATGTTCTCCTTCAAATTTTGAGAAGAGTTTTGATTATTATTTTAGCTTTGGTAATAATATTTGATCTCATAAGTCTTTTGAGATTTATGCTTCTATTCTATTATCTATTGGCTTTTCTACTTCTTTGAAACTTTTGGATTTCAAGGATGCTACTTAGTATGTTGTTTAAAGTTATCTCGAGTAGGGTATGTCGTCTTTAATGTCAAATTTCTAAAATTCACTAATTGTTGAACGATATTTGTTGTAGCTTTTTTGTTTCTGTCCTGTTATTATCTAAGTTTCTTCATTTATTGCTATTTTTAATGTATCATAAGCTATACAGATAGAAACGAATCTCCATCAGTGTTTGTTCTTTATCAAGTGTTGGATATTCTTTTTTTTTTTGGTGCCTGATCCTCATTTATTTTGCAGCATCTAGGCCGAGTATTTGATATTCTTTGTGAGCAATATCCTGAACTTGCCATTATGAGGCATAGGCCTCCACCAGATCTTCGTAAAGAAACAAAGAAAATCATCTTTGTCAACTTAATGGATCTCTGCAGAACGTATGGCTAGATATTTTAAGTTCCTTCTTTTCCTTTAGATAGTTAATTGTAAAGATGATGAATGGTCATGTACCAGATGATTTTATTTAATTAACAATATTTGAGTTTTTTGTACTTCTACATAATTTTTTATGGGGTCATTGAGCCACGAATTATTTTGTTTGTAAAATAATTTCGATATTCGTTACATAACAAAGAAAAAGGCAACATTTATATTGTTGTAAATCGTAACAACTTTCGTTGCAAATATAAAACAAAAGGTAACATATAGTTTTGTTGCTAATCGACAATAAATTTCGCTGCTTTCAAAAAATAATCAGCATCGAAGATTATTGTTGCTAATTGATCATAATTATCCGTAACAAGATTAACGACAACGAATAATCTCGTTGCAAAATAATAAATAACCGATATATTTTTCACGTTTAGTAACGAATATCGTTGCCAAAAAGTATACAATTAGCAACGAGAACCAGTTAAGGCAACAATTTTCATACTGTTTAGCAACGACAAATATAGTTGGCAAAGTGTCTTAACTGCAACGAAATTTCATCTTCGTTGACAAAAAAGGTTATTTTCGTTGCCAATTAAAAGGATTTTGCAACGAAAGTTGCTTTTCAGTAACAATTTCTTAATAAATTTGCAACAATACATTTTGTTGCTAAATGATCTATGTTTTTACACGAAAATCAACTTTCGTTGCGAAATATCTCACTTTCTGCAACGATCAGAATAATTTCGTTGCTAGATAATTAGCAACGCTCATTGCGCAACGGATGGTCTAACAACTGGAAAATCGTTGCAAATGACATTTAGCAACGAAATTTCATATCTTTAGCAACGAAAACTGGTTGTTGCTGAATCGCCATTTTTTTGTAGTGAGTAATGGTTCCTCTACCCAAAAAGGTAAAAATATGACCAAAAATAATAGATTGTATATTCATTGGTTATGTTAATAATAGCAGTGCATATAGATTTTTGGTTAATAAATCAAAAATAGAAGAAATAAATGAAAATATTATTATTAAGTCAAAAGATGCTGAATTTTTTGAAACAGTATTTCCTAATAAGAAAACAAAAGAGCCAAGTTTTAATGAACTCGAAACAAGTTCAAATAAAAGAACTTATGACACTGTTAGTGACAGTGATCATAGTTTAGAAGATATTGATGAACCTAGACGTAGTAAATGTGCTAGAATATCAAAATCTTTTAGTCCGGATTTTCTAACTTATTTGTTAGAAGATGAGCCTCAAACTTATAGAGAAGCGGTATCGAGTCCCGATGCTCCATATTAGAAAGAGGTTATAAATAGTGAAGTAGAATCTATACTGCACAATCATACATGAGAATTAGTAGATCTCCCACCAGGCTCTAAACCTCTTGGATACAAGTGGATATTCAAGAAGAAAATCAAAACAGAAGGATCTATAGAAAAATATAAAGCAAGACTTGTAATCAAAGGATACAAGCAAAATGAGGGTTTAGATTATTTTGATACCTATTCTCCTATGACAAGAATATCTTCAATTAGCTAGGATATTAATAGCCATTGCAGCTATATATAATTTGGAGATACATCAAATGGATGTGGAAACAACTTTCTTAAATGGTGATTTAGAAGAAGAAATATACGTGGAACAACTAGAGGGGTTTATTGTTCCAGGATAAGAAAAGAAAGTCTGTCGGCTTGTAAAATCCCTTTATGGATTAAAATAAGCACCTAAACAATGGCATGAAAAATTTGACAATGTAATGGTGTCAAATGGTTTCAAAATAAATGAGTGTGATAAATGTATATATGTCAAGGACACTGAGAAAGGGTTTGTTATTATTTGTCTTTATATAGATGATACGCTCATTATGGGTAATAATAATGAAATCATTAAAACTACCAAGAAAATGTTAAATAATATGTTTGACATAAAAGAAATGGGTGTTGCCGATGTAATATTAGGAATTAAAATTTCTAAAACATCGGATGGGTTAGTGTTATCACAATCAGACTATATTGAGAAAATACTCAGAAAATTCGATCAATATGATTGCAATCCTGTGGGAATACCAGTAGATATAAATCTACACTTATCCAAAAATAAAAGAGAGAGCATATCACAACCTGAGTATGCATAAAATAATTGGAAGCCTTATGTATATAATGAATTGTACACGT
The DNA here is from genome assembly GCA_034770075.1 of Aralia elata. Classification (NCBI taxonomy): domain Eukaryota; kingdom Viridiplantae; phylum Streptophyta; class Magnoliopsida; order Apiales; family Araliaceae; genus Aralia; species Aralia elata. The sequence goes on from JAVJAP010000077.1 coordinate 114,299, forward strand.
CCTGACATAGCATATGTTGTTAATAAATTGAGTAGATTTACAAGCAACCTAGGACAAGATCATTGGAAAGCGATTATAAGAGTTTTAAGGTATTTAAAATACACTCAAAACTTTGGATTGCACTGCTCAAGATATCCAGCAGTACTTGAAGGATACTGTGATGCAAACTGGATATCAGATACAAAAGACTCTAAATCCACTAATAGTTTTATGTTTACACTAGGTGGAGGAGCAATATCATGGAAATCTTCTAAACAAATTTGCATTGCTCAATCAAAAATGGAATTTGAGTTTATTGCATTGGATAAGGCTGGAGAAGAAGTTGTGTGGTTTCGTCATTTTTTAGAAGATATTCCTATGTGGCCTAAACATGTGTCTGCTATTTGTGTCCATTGTGATAGTCAATCAGCAACTGGAAGGGCACAGAGTCACATGTATAATGGTAAGTCTAGACATATCCGTCGTAAATACAATACCATAAAATAATTGCTCTCTAATGGCATTATGTCTATTGAGTACATGAAGTTGAAAGAAAATATAGCGGATCTATTAACTAAAGGTTTGATTTGAGAGCAAGTAAAAATAACATCGAGTGGAATGGGTTTAAAAGCCTATAAATAAGGATCGTCATGGTGGAAACCCAACCTAGTTGACTGGAGATCCCAAGATCTAGGTTCAAAGGGACAACTAAATTGTGAACGATTCAACCAAATCACTATGAAAAAATTAATTTCTTCTACCTATTCCTATGATATGAGATAGTGATACCTACAACAGTTTCAGGATAAGTTGTGCTTTTAATGATTCTTAAATCTTGATAAACAAGTGGGGTATGGCAGGATACTCTTATTAAGAATCACCTATATGAGTGTGAACTAGGCCAATTCTATGAGAATGACAAGGCTATACTTCTCTAGAGCACTCATAAATTCGGGAATGTTCGGGGTCGAAATGAACAAAATCATGAGAACCAAATAATTTTTGAAAAAAATCTATGCGAACTTCTATATATTATCTCGATTTACACAAACGGTTGGGCAGTTCAAGACATCACGTTCACTAAACAACTAGTAAACCCGATAGTCTTTCACAAGGAAAGGTTCAAAGCCAGAAGCCACCTCTCTCTATACAGATGATTTCTAATTTTGTCTCTCTTAGAGTCTTCATAACATTTGCATAAGGCTGACAGTCAATTTCAGTCATGTGGGGGATTGTTAGAATTTGAGCTTTAAATGAAGTTTTAAGCTTGGGTTTTTAAGCTTAAATTAAAGTGGGTTTGATTAATAATTTGAGATAAATCCACATATTAATGTGTTCTACTCCATGAGTAGATGCAAATCAAGTATTGGGAAGCTCAAATTCATGGGGTAATGAATGAGAAATTTACTCCTAAAGATCACCCTTGGATATAATAAATAAATGCTTGTGTGAAATGAAAGTCCCACATCGACTATGAACTAAACATTAAATTGGTATATATACAATAAGATCGCTCTTGGGTTTGGGCCCCAAGAGGTATTCCACTTTTGTGGAGGGAAGAGGATCTAGTCAAGGCTTGGTTTGGTTTGACCACACGCGTGTGCCACCGCCGATCAACCGGCCGGGCTGAGGTTGTGAGTCGTGGGTCCTTATATATATATATATGTATATATATATATGTGTGTGTGTGTATATATATATACACACACACACACACATATATATATATATATATCTTTGGGTAATTAATTTTTTTAGTTTAGTTTAATTTTATTTATTAGTTTTGGAAGTAAGGCAAGCAAAAGAAGAAGCAAAATTAGGGAGTCAAGTGCAGCTGTACTCCACCCTAGCGCAACAACGCTCTAGCATAGACGTCTGACTTGCATGGCTTCGCCTGACTTACACCTGTTCAGCCATACCTATTTATATGTGTCCATTCAGTTCACAAGGGTCATGTCCAATCATGAAGGGACATCAATGGTCCTATAAATAGCAAACCTAGTCAGTCATTTGCATTCATTTAATTCATTCTTCATCATTTCTTCAGTAGTATTCATAATATATTTGAGAGAGTTCAGAGCATTTCTTTTTAATTCGTTGTGTGTGTTATTTGTAGTGCTGCTATAATATACGTTGTCATTATATCCTGAGAGACAAGTGTTGATTACTCTAAACACCGTGAAGGAGGGCATAGTTGTCTTAAGGACATAGTACCGAGTACTAGCCGCCTCGACATACGATTTTCTGGTTTACATCAGCTAGGTTTGTATATATATATACATATATATCTTCTTTCTTACAAATTAATTTCCTTAATTCTCTTGACGAATAATATTATTTTATTCTCATAACGTTTTCTTTCTTGCCAATTCTTTGAACATGAATTACTTCATAACCCAAGTTTTTCTTGACTTGTATCAACTCTTTCTCAATAACATACTCATATCAATTCAAATTCATTAATCTACTGTCCGACTTATATGGGCATAATATACAAATTCGTAAGGCTATTACAATATAAGTCATTCTTTTATTTTCTTCAACTTTCTATAGTCCTTTAAATCTAGGACTCAACTTGACTTTCTTCTTAAGTCTTAACCTTCCCTTTTAGGGAGATATTTTCTAATATATATATATATATATATGTATATATATACATATATATATATATATGTATATATATATATATATATGTATGTATATATATATATATGTATGTATGTATGGGAAATGATCTAGTGTTAGCTATGGACACTGTTTCAACTGATGCATCTCTCACCATCCATAAAAGATCTTATGGCTCAAATTTTAAAAACAAAACACCTTCTGGACCTTAGGTGTTGTTTGATAAAATTGAATGAAAAGTTCTGAATGTATAAAAGAATCTGAATGAGCCAAATGAAGTAGAAGCTCTGAATATAGAATGAAATGATGTGTTTGATAACTGTCTGTTTTTAAACATCTGAATACGTGTATTTTTCTATTTTAACCTTCTGGACTATTATGAACAAATTTATTATGTAATTATAAATAAACAATGCTATTTAAGAAAAATTAAATATAAACTTGTGAACAATCTTTGATGGAGTATATTATTAGTAATATAATTTTTGGAATAAACACTAATTTTTTTAAATAACATTCTATTAGTCCATAAAACCAAAATCAAAGACTACAACAATATTCATTAAATTAATTATTGACCAATTTGTTAAAGAAAAAAAATAAAAAATAATTTTGTAAACAACAAAATTTGTTTACAATAGTAAAAAAGATGGATATTAAATGTCATTTTTAATTATCTATGAGAGTAGGTAAGTAAAAATATCATTCAACACTACTTCTTACTAATTCAGCCACAATTTTCTAGATGAATCGTTCAAACAAATTCAGACGCATTCAGAGTTTAAAAATTATAAAACAAACGGTTTGAATTAATGACTTAATCGATCAAATTCAGACTCATTCAGATATAAATAAACAACCCCTTAGAGTCCTGGAAGTTCAACTTTTAGTTTTGAAAGTGAATTTCATGAGAAAAGACCTAATTGTCCTTGAAATTGAACTAAGAATAAAGTAAATAAAACCCCTTCCGGGACTAAGACCTCCGGAAGGCACGCATTTATGGATTTCTCATTTCTGGACTAACTCCACTTCAGTCTAATGGTTCTCAATTTGGAAACCCACCTCCTAACTTATTAAATACTCCACAAAGAAATCTAATTGACTGGTATTCTTAAAGACAAATAATTAACCACAAAGCAAATACTGAACTATGTTTTTGTCATTATCACTTGATTATAGCAATTACATGTCTTTTCATATATTTTATGGATATATTATTGTAACTTGTAATTATGACTTTTTAAAAATGAAAAAAAGATTTAGATTTGTAGACACTGAAAGTGTGTAAGAGAATTTACAATAATGGCTAATAAGATTATAATCCACTATAAATAAAACATATGTTTACTTTTGTTTTAATAAAATGTCATAATTAAGTATTAATATTTTTTTATTGTCAATGCACTAAAAATTTAGAATACATACTCTTTCAAAAAATGTTATTGAAATTAAAATTTTGTATACAAAATGGTTTATGAAATTCCATGTGTACACACCTAGAAAGGGGGTTGAATAGGTGTATGTGATTGAATTGATTAACAATGACTAATTTAAATTTTTCTGCTACAGAAGTAATCCAGAGGTGTCTATATTAAACTGTTACTACGAATCAGACAGGTAGAACCTGTCTACTTTGATGTTTGTGTTAAGCAAAACCTTCTTTACATTACTTCGGATTTAACAGTGCAGAATATGCAGATGTATGGATAGTGTTCTAATGTAGAATTAAGCAAGATAAACAAGATAATCAGTAAACCATAAACACACCAAGATTTTTACGTGGTTCGGCCCCTAACCTCTATTCTAGTTGCCTAATCTACGTCCAATACCAACTGGTATTGAAGACTCTTTTATTAATAAATTATTCAATTAATTATAAGACTCCCTATACAAATAAGCTCTGAACATTGTTGTACACCACTGCCCCCTTTGCACAAATGCAACTGTTTGCACCACTGCAATCTTAGAGCTTCCTTTGTATAGACCTATCCACCACTGGATCAAACACAAACCAATCTAGACTTGTATACAAGTTTTAACAAGAGCAAATGTAATTACAAGATATAACTATGAATTTCCAACAATAAGAATTTAAGAACAAGGCAAGAACAATTTGTTAGAAACTTTTCTGTAAAAGCACTGTGGTTTTTCTTGATTCGTTCCCCCCTCCCGAAGCTTTAGTCGTGGGGGATATATATATATATATATAAGTCCAACGGCACAAAGAGAAATACGTTGGAAGGGAAAACAGATTGCTGAAAATTAGTAATCCCAATGAAAATTAATTTCAAACTGATAAGGAAGGATTTTGAATTTTGAAAACAGACAGCTTGAAATTAGGGATAAGATCTCAGCTGATAAGAAAGATTTAATCACACAAAATCAGCCCAGTCAACTTTTAAGGAAAGATATTGATTTTGTTAAATCTTTAGAAATCATAGTTGAAAATATTCTCAATTGATTTAGATTCCAATTTGATATAAATTTCCAACAGATTAGAATTTTAAGCCCATGAACCTTTTTAAAAGACTTTTCCAGCTAAATAAAAAATTGACTTGCAATTAAAAACTTAGGCTAGAAATTCTTACAGAATTTTCTAAGTGATTTCCTAGAGACCTAATCCAGTAGTGTCTCTATGAACTCTTTTTCCAGGATGAGCCTCTTGAAATCCAGACTCATTTAGCAGCCATATATGATCATCCCAAAGTCCAAACCTGAAAAGCACAAAACATCTCAATACAAAATATGTTATCATCATTAAAACAAAACATATAAACCAACAGTTTGTTGTTACTTATGCATTACGATTTAAGAAGAATTCAAGTTAATTTTGGTAGTGTATATCAAACTAATAATAATATTGAAGATAATTAAAGGAAATACATTATTTTTTAAGATATTCAACTTGTTGACTTTTTTATTAGAAAAACATATTAGGATTTTCTTGTGACATCTAAACATATTTAATTTTTCATAGCAGCTTTTTTTAAAAGTAAATTTAAGAGAAGGATAGTACTTTCTTTGTTTGAAAACATGAGAGCACAATATGCAAAATAAAAAAAAATATTCTTATATAAGAAGTTTCAACAAGATACAAAGAATTATATATTAGCTTTTCAGATGAACTACAATACGGTACGTATGCACATATATAGCTGTAGGATACAAGAGTTTGGGATAACATTAAATTCGAGAGCCATATCTATCTAATACAAGAGTAACATGAAAGATATCTCTATTTAGAATAACAAATATTATCTAGGAAATTGATATTTCCACATGAAAAAATGATATTTTCACATGAGTCTCTTTTACATGAGACCCAATCACTATTCATGTGAGAGGAATCATCTGAGAATATCAAATTTTCATCTGAAAATATCAATTCCCATCTATCTATAACATAAGATAAGACATGTGAGTGAATACCCTCCCTCAAATTGATGACGGGAGCGGAGTTATCAGTTTGTCAACAATGAAACTAAATCTCATGGGAGGCAAAGGCTTGGTCATGATATCCGCAATTTGATCTTAGGTGCTAATGTACTGTACTTGTAATAGTTTGTTGGCAACCAGTTCTCTAACAAAATGGAAATTGATCTCGACATGCTTAGTACATGCATGACAGATCGGATTTGCAGATAAATATATTGCCCCAATGTTATCGCACCACAAGATTGGCGGTATTGACGATTTTGGCAAGCGAAGCTCATGTAAAAGAAAACATAACCACATACATTCAGTACTCCATCAGCTAGTGCTTTGTATTCTGATTCTGTGCTAGGACGGGAGACTACGTTGTTTCCTTGAGACCCATGAAATTGGATTGCTTCCCACAAAAATACAATAACCACCGGTAGACTTTCAATCATCTCTGGACACCCGGTCCAGTCGCTGTCCGTGAAGATTTGTAATTGAAATTTTTTAGATTTTCGAATTAACAAACCATGTGTCGAAGTACTCTTTAGATGGCGTAAAATCCTTTTGGCTGCAGCAAAATGTTCTTGAGTTGGCGAGTGCATGTACTGGCATATCTTATTAACAATAAAGGTAATATCTGACCTCGTTAGTGTCAAATATTGTAAAGCTCTGTTAAGTAACTAACTCATCTAAAATCTTAAACTAGTAGATAGAGGACCCAATAATGTATATCATACTAACATTCCCCCTCAAATGCAATTTTACGGTGAAGGGAGAAATTAAAGTGCATTTGCACTATTTTAAATTAATATAAAGACAACGTGAGGTCGGAAAGATTTAAACACAAGAACTTGCACACTCAGAGCTTTGATACCATGTTAAGTAACTAACTCATCTAAAAGTTTAAGCTGATAAATGGAGGACCCAGCAATGTAACAAGTTGACGATAAGCTGAAGCGTCATCAAGTAATTGTCCATGTTTAGATAAAATAGGAGTTGTAGCAATTGGAGTCTTAATCGGCTTAGCTTCATACATAGAACATTTTAATAACGTCATTGATGTACATTGTTTGACTGAGATGCAATCCTTGTGAAGTAAATTTGGCTTCAATGCCATGGAAGTAGTGCAACGAATCTAAATCTTTCAATGCAAATTATTGTCCCAATGATTTTATCATAGATTGAACCATCATAGGGGAGTTGCTTATGATGATAATGTCATCAACACAGATGAGTAGGTAGAGTGTAATCTCACGAGTAGCATAATAGAATAACGAAGCATCAGTCTTGGAAGAACAATTACCTTGCAGCTTTAGAAAAGTAGCTAGACAATTAAACCAAGCTCGTGGAGCCTGTTTTAAGTCGTACAAGGACTTTTGTAATTTGCAAACATGATTTGGTTTGTTAATATCCTCAAAACCAGGTGGTTGTATCATGAATACATCCTCATCAAGAGAGCCACGGAGAAATGCATTTTGAACATCCAGCTAATTAATCATCCAATTATGTGAGTAAGCCATAGATAAAATTAACCGAATTGTTATAATTAAGATCACACACGCAACACGACACTATAAAATTAACACAGAGATTTACGTGGTTCCCCAACTTGGGTACTCCACATGTGGCTAGTTGTTGTTATTTGATTATATTGATTACATAGAGTTTTACAATAGATAGTATTTATAGCTACTAATCATATTTCAACCCTATTTCACATTATTGCTCAAATACCCATAATGTCCTCCTAAAGAACGAACCTTTAAAACTGAGTCCGCAGACCGGCGCGCCCCGCATCGCTCCCTGGCTTCCACTAGCGCGCCCCGCGCTAGTACACTAGAACCTGCATCTTGCCCGGCACGCTCCGCGCTGTTCTTAGCCTTGCCTTGGCGCGCCCCGCGCTACCCATGCAGAACTCCCACTATTCCTAGCGCGCCCCGCGCTCTATACTGGAGCGGCTCCGCAGTTGGCCTTTTTTGAGAACCTCTTAGTTATGAGCCACAAGTTCCAACAATCTCCACCTTGACGAATAACCTCGCCTATTTAGAAGATAAGCCACTTGTTCCAACCGGTGGGGGGAGGGATACTCCTCTCTAGCATGTAGAGACATTAACCAAGTCCAAGCAATGCTTGAACTTGTCCGCGGTCACAGTCTTTGTCAACATGTCAGCTGCATTCTCTGAAGTGTGCACCTTATCCAATATCACATCACCCATAGCAATCAACTCTCTCACTTTGTGAAACCTTACGCCGATATGCTTGGTCCTTGCATGATACACCTGATGCTTTGCCAAATAAATGGCACTCTGACTATCACAATACAGCTGCACTCCTCCTTGATCTATGCCCAACTCATTCACAAAACCCTTCAACCACAATGCTTCCTTCCCAGCCTCAACCAATGCCATATACTCCGACTCAGTAGTAGATAGAGCTACTAGAGATTGTACCATGGATCTCCAACAAATCGGTCCACCTGCTAGTGTAAACACATACCCTATTGTAGATCTCAAGTCATCCAACCTTCCAGCATAATCCGTATCTACATACCCCACAACTAAAATCTGATCATGTGGCTTCGCAAACATAATCTCATGATTTGCAGTACCCCACAGGTATCTTAATACCTACTTAACTGCTTTCCAGTGCTCTCTGCCTGGATTTGCCATGTATTTGCTCATTGTGCTGACTGCATGTGCCAAATCGGGTCTTGTACATACCATTGCATACATCAAGCAACCAACTGCACTCACATAAAGCACGTTTGACATATCCTGAGTCTCTTCAGTCGACTTCGGACATTGTGCTGTAGACAACCTGAAGTGACTCACCAATGAAGTGCTGGCCTGTTTAGCATTGGCCATACTAAACCTCTTCAACACTTTCTCCACATAATTTTTCTGTGACAACCACAGCTTACCAGCTGTCCTATCCCTGCAAATCTCCATCCCAAGTATTTTCCTAGCAGCACCCAAGTCCTTCATGTAAAACTTATTTCCCAACAAGGTCTTCAACCTGTTGACTTCAACTATACTCTTCGCAGCAATAAGCATATCATCCACATACAGTAACAAAAAAATATAGGAACCATTCTCAAGACTCTTAACATACACGCAACAATCATACTCACACCGAGTGAATCCGATCCGGATCATGAATGAATCAAACTTCTTGTACCATTGTCTTGGAGACTGTTTCAGCCCATATAGTGATTTCCTCAACCTACAAACCATGTGCTCAGTCTTCGGCTGCTTGAACCCCTCAGGCTGCTGCATAAATATAACTTCCTCCAAATCACTATGGAGAAAAGCTGTATTCACATCAAGCTACTCCAACTCTAGATCATAGCTAGCCACCAATGCTAATATAATCTTGATTGAAGTATGTCTCACTACCGGAGAAAACACCTCATCATAGTCAATTCCCTTCCTCTGTGAATATCCTTTTGCAACTAATCGAGACTTGAATCTTTCCCTTTCCTTTTCTGATACAGCTTCTTTCTTCTTGTATACCCACTTGCACCCCACTAGTTTCTGTCCCTCAGGCAATTTTGTCAATTCCCAAGTCTCGTTTTTCTTCATTGACTCCATCTCCTCCACCATGGCCTCCATCCATCTGTCCCTTTCAGGATTAGCAATGGCCTCCTAAAAGTAGACGGATCCCCACTAGTGGTAGATAGAGCATTTGCAACCATATCATCAAACATGTACCTTTCTAGTGGTTTGATAGTGTGTCTGGGTCTCCTTGCGGCTATGCTTTCCTCCTGCTGCTGCTGATTATCCTGTTCCACTAGCGGTGCATTGCCAGTGTCACAGCTTTCTAGCTCAATCTGTACGTCCTACTGTTGGTTGCTGGATTCTCCCCCAGCCTCTGTTTTCTGAACTTCTTGATGTGCCTTAACCATGGAAGCTTCATCAAAAACCACATCCCTACTAATCACTACTTTCTTCGATTTCAGATCCCAAAGCTTGTACCCTTTTACTACTTTCTTATACCCAAAAAAGATACACTGTTTGGACTTTGTATCGAGCTTTGACCTCTCATCACCGGGAACATGAACATAGGCTGCACAACCAAATATTCTCATACCTGAATAATCTACATCTTTATCTGTTTATACCTCCTATGCTACCTTACTATCCAGAGCAGTACTCGGTGACCTGTTTATAATATAAACCGCCATGCTCAATGCTTCTACCCAGAAATCCTTCGAAAGCCCTGCATTCAACCTAATGCACAATGCCCGCTCTGCTATAGTTCTGTTCATTCTCTCTGCCATCCCATTCTGCTGTGGTGTCTTTCTAACAGTCCAGTATCGTTGAATCCCATGCTCCTCACAAAACTTCACAAATGGCTCATACTTGTACTTTGTCCCATTATCTGATCTAAGGCACTTAATTCGTCTCCCTCTTCGGTTTTCCACTTCAGCTTTCCATACCCTGAATTTCTCAAAAACCTCAGACTTGTGCCGCATGAAGTACACCCAAACCTTTCTCGAAAAATCATCGATAAATGTTAAGAAATACAGTGATCCCGCTTTTGAAGCTACCTTTGCTGGCCCCCAAACATCAGAATGCACATAGTCAAGTATTCCCTTCGTTTTGTTCACTGCGCACTTAAAATGCACCTTACACTGTTTTCTTAGAACACAGAACTTGCAGAATTCAAGCTTACATGATTTCACCTCTTTCAATAGATTTCTTCTATGTAATTCCAGCATCCCACGTTCCCCCATATGCCCCAACCGCATATGCCACAACGAAGTATCATCAATATCATCAGTTGTAGTGGCAGCAGCTCCACCTACAACTATACTCCCTATCAATCGCTAAATGTTCCCACTAACCGTAGAACCTTTTATGATCACTAACGCACCCTTTGTTACTCTCATGGCTCCACCACCTATTTTGTACTCACAACCATTAGAGTCCAGAGTTCCTAGTGAAATTAGATTCTTCCTTAAACCTGGAATATGCCTTACCTCAGCCAGAGTTCTCCCAACACCATCAAACATCTTCACCTTCACTGTGCCTATTCCAATGATGTTGCATGAAGCATCATTACCCATTAGAATTGTACCACAATTCACAGACTTGTATGTGTCGAACCACTCTCTGTTAGGTGACATATGGAAAGAACATGCCGAATCCAAAATTCATGAGTTTGCCACGTCTGTGTTTGTTGAAATTGACAACATATCCCCATCCTCTGATGTTCCAAAACATTTGCAGTTTTTGTTGATTCTGTTTTCTTCCCTGTTCTCTCATCCTTATTCCTGTATGAACAGTCTCTCTTGAAGTGCCCTGTCTCATGATAGCTGAAACACTTCAATCCCTTTGGCTTAGGAGTCCTGCCCCTTGACTTCGATTTCCCATGCGTCCCTGGTTTTCCTCTTTCCGATTTTTTGCCACGTTGCTCTCCACCTTTTACCACCAGCCCTTCACCCGAAACACCCTCGGTCTGTTGCCTTCGCTGGTTAAACATTAGTAGAGCATAAGTGACTTCCTCCAATTTCAGAGTCTCTTTCCCCCATAAAAGGGTTGTAACAAGATTCTCCATGGAACCCGATAAAGAGCACAACAACATCAGCGCTTGGTCTTCTTCTACGAAATTCACCTCAATCCTTTACAGGTCGCTAATTATCTGATTGAACGTATGAATATGTTGAACAAGATCCGAACCCTCGGTCATCTTTAACCCAAACAACTTCTGCTTCAGAAACAACTTATTTGTTAATGACTTTGACATATACCTGGATTCCAGTTTAGTCCAGACACCCGATGGCGATTCATCACCGATCACGTGATACATAACCTCGTCTGCAAGACACAAACGAATTGTACTTACCGTCTTTGCCTCGATTTTATCCCAGTCGTCAGCCGACATGGTCGCTGGTTTCTTCTTCAACGCCTTTACCAATCCCTGCTGGACCAACAGGCCATTTACCCTCTGTTGCCATAGCCCGAAATTCCCAGTCCCATTAAACTTCATCACGTCGAACTTTATAACTGATGAAGTTGATGTCATCGTTCTTCGCGTGTTCAATCCAACTTAGCTCTGATACCAATTTGTTATAATTACGATCATACACACGCAACACGATAGTATATAATTAACACAGAAATTTATGTGGTTCCCCAACTTGGGTACTCCACAGGTGGCTAGTTATTGTTATTTGATTATATTGATTACATAGAGCTTTACAATAGATAGTATTTATAGCTACTAATCCTATTCCAACCCTACTTCACATTATGGCTCAAATACCCATAATGTCCTCCCAAAGAACGAACCTTAAAACTGAGTCCGCCGACCGGCGTGCTCCGTGCCGCTCTTTGGCTTCCACTGGCCCGCCCCGCGCTAGTATACTAGAACCTGCAGCTCGCCCGGGGTGCCCCGCGCTGTTCCTAGCCTTGCCTTGGCGCGCCCCGCACTACCTATACAGAACTCCCACTATTCCTAGTGCGCCCCGTGCTACTTAGTGCTCTGTACTGGCGTAGCCCGCGCCGATGCTGCAATAACTCTGTACCGTCCTGCACCCCCCAAAACCTTCTGTCTAGATCCGATGGGCCAGTGCGTCACGAAGCTCCACTCCGCACTTGTCCTTTTTCGAGAACCTCTCAGTTTTAAGTCACAAGTTCCAACACGAATAGTTGTAGATTTAACTACAGGACTAAAGGTCTCGTTAAAATCAACACCATGAATCTGATTAAATCCTCCTACAACCAACCGTGCCTTGTATCTTTGAAGACTACCATCAGCATTCCTTTTAAGTTTATAGATCCATTTATAGGAAACTAAATTCATATGAGGAGAAAGGGCACTAATTAAAGTCCATGTTTGATTGGACAAAAGTGCATTAAACTCAGATTGCATTGCCTTCCTCCATTCTGGATACTTATTTACAGCTTTAAAGATGGTTGGTGTAGGAATGAAGTCGATAGAGACAGTTAAAGTAGAGAAATCAATAGGTAACTTCTTTGACCGAGTGTTATATGGGTGTTGTGATTTAGTAAACACATTGGGAGATTTTGTTGAAGAAGATTGAGAGGAATCCAAGTTTATAACTAGTTGAATACCTGTGGGATTAGGCAATGATGAGTCAATGGATTTAGGAGATTTAATGGACTCTGATTGTGCAGATAGAGATGAACAAAGATTGGGGTCAATAGGAGTAGGGGAACCATTGTTAGAAGTTGTAGATGGTTTTGGATTTGAAGGAAACACATTTGAGACAGGCTATTTTGTTTGAGTTGGAATATTAACTAGTGAGGGGAGTGATTGCATTGGTATGCTTGAAGGAGAACCCAGAATGGATGGAGTAGATAAGAACTCACTAGTGTTAGGATACCTACGTAAAGAGTCCATGTAAGGAAAAATAGATTCTTTGAATCTAACGTGTCTTGCTACATAAATTCTCCCCGATTGAAAATCAACACCTATAACCAAGGTTGTAATACCCATGTTCTGCTTTAGTCCCATATCGCTCAATTTACCATCCTCCTCTCCTTTAGTAGTTTATATATATATAACAAATATTTTATTTTATTTATTAAACAATAAGGATTTTCTTATTTAAAAAAAAGACTTTTTGTAAGAGAGACTTTTTAGTAAGTACCTCCTTAGTTAAAAATTTTCAGTATTGAGGGCGTAGGCAGACTGCGAACCTCATAATTTCGGGTACGTTTTTTTTCTTTTGTATTTATTCAATTTAATTTTCTGTATTATTATTTTATAACTTTAATTAGTATATTGTAGTTAATTTGTTAGTTAATATTTTGGTATTATTTTGGCTAGATATTTTGTATCTCTTTAATTTATTAATCTAATAAATATTATGGAAGGTTCAATATATGCATACAAACTATTAATATTAATATTGTAATATTAAATAAAATGTATTATTTTTGTGAATAGATTACTTTGAGCGAGTCTAACCAATTGCATCTGTAATTGTGGGTATTGTATTACGTACTCCAGGTACGGATTCTGTACTCCTTCAGCGATAGTCTTCTGAAATTTAATTAATTCATTTTGTTCCTCGTTTTGAATTCCGTTATTATTTCACATAATTGTTGCTTGTGAAATTCATATAATTCTTTCATTTTTGAGCTGATACATATGACTCGTATTTGTACTCTTTGAGTTAGATTATCATGTCTACTAGTTATTTTGATATCTGTAGAGCGGTACAGGTTGTTACCTTCTTTTGAAACATTATGATTATGATTTGATTTGGTTCACATGTACGTATAGAACCCTTTTTGTTGGTATTGTGTCGCATGTGTTGTGACATCAGATTTTGTTAGAATATACCGTAGGGTATACTTGAGCTATAACCACCTGTGGGGGTACCACAGGCATGTCGTCTTGGCACGAGAGACATGACACTTCCGTGGCAGTGTGATTAGTCCATGGCGTCTCTGTTTTGTGCTCCGATGGGAGTGGGCCATTTGGTGATTTGTTGTGAGAGGCGTATGGGTCGACCCTAGTTTTTTATTCTGTTCTGCGGATTGGTGATGTTGTGCCGAACACGCCTTCCGATTTTGCATGCATTTGGATTCACGGTCCAATGTATGATTTGCTTTTGTGGCATTATTGACTTGTCTATTTGGCAAGCTATATTTCTGAGCTCGGTATGAAATTATACCCAACTATTTGATTCAGTCTATTACTTCGTTATGTTAATTCGTTTCAGTTCAGTTCAGTTCATAATTCTGTACTCTATATTCATACTGGGCATTTGGCTCATGCTGTGTGTTTCTTCCGGCAGGTACTCAAGAGGATCATGGGCAAGTGTGATGAGAGCTCCTCACCTAGATGGTTTAGATATTTTGGTTATGTTTTGATGTTTGAGTCTCTGTTTGGAGTTGTATTGAACCTTTATTAAGATTAGGATGTACTAAACAGTATGTACTTTGAGCCGGTTGGGCGATTGTTAATACCTCTTTAGACTAATCTTTTATGGTTCATAATTTTGGCATTAGTTTATATTTCTGTTGTGCTTTGCACGTGACTTCCCTTTTCTATTTTTGGGAAAAGGGTGTTATAAAGTTGGTATCAGAGCTTAGGTTCTTTCTTGTAGAAAACCTATTTAGGTTCGACCTGTGAGTTATAGGTAGACTTTGGGTTAGGTTTTTGTTCCATTTGATATGCCATTCAGCTATCATATTAATCGGATTCAAATTATTTTGCTTCAGTCCATTATTTTCTTTATTAGATGGCTCGTAGATCCGCTAGAGTTGCTGGTAGACGAGAAAATAATAGGGGAAGAGGCGTGCGCCAAACCGATGTACATTCTGATATGCAACGTGATGTGCAGCCTAATAATCAAGATAATGCTCAATTGGCAGCTTTGGTAAATCAGGCGATTAATCAGGCTTTGCCGCAATTGGTGGCACGTGTCGTTCAGGCAATGCAACAACCGACACCAGAAATACCTAATCAAGGAAACCCCGGGAATGGTGGTTCGCAGACAAATGAAGAAGAAGTGAATACTGTTGGGATTGATAAATCTACTGTTCCGATGTATTTATGGTTAGAAAGGTTCCAAAAACAGAAACCACATTCATTCACTTCAGCTCCAACTCTAATTGATGCAGAGAATTGGGTTTCCCATTTAGAAAAGATATTTGATGTGCTAGGATGTTCGGATAACCAGAAAGTGGTACTGGCTAGTTATAAATTAGAGGGGGATGCGCAAAGGTGGTGGAAAGCAATGAAAGTAACAAAGGGTGATGGATTTGTAGAGGCACTTACTTGGGCAGAGTTTTGTGATATCTTTTATCAATAATACTTCTCAGCTGTTGATAAAGAGGCTTATGGTAGAGAGTATCTGTCTATTCGGCAAAAGGAGGATGAGTCTGTTACGGATTTTATGATAAGGTTCACTAGGTTAGCAAGTTTTGCAGGAACCTCAGCAGGGACTGTATCAGAACAAGCTGAGAAATTTAAGTGGAGAATTCATTATAAGTATCGCCAACATCTCATTAACATTAAATTCAAAGATGTGTCAGCAGTGGCTAATGCAGCCAAGAATATTGAGATGGAGCGACAAGACTTTCGAGCTTCTAAACCGGAGGGAGGTCGAAAGAGGGATAGAAATGACCAGCAGAGTCAAGTGTCGGGTCAGCAGGGGAGAAATCAGAATGGTCAGTGGAACAAGAACCGGGGTGGTCAACAAGGACAGTGGCGTGACCAGAATCAGAACACAAGTTATCAACAGTTACCTTAACAAGGTCATAATCGTCAGCAATGGCAGAATCGTCAGCAAGGGCAAAATCAGGGTCGTTACCCAGGACCAGCAGGTGGGGATAACCCTAATCTCATTCCAATAGCTCCTTGTGCTACTTGTGGGGCTAATCATCTAGGAAGACCTTGTCACAAAGTTACTGGTGCATGCTTTTGTGTGGTCAGTTAGGTCATCTTGCTAAAGATTGTACTCGGCCACGTGGTAATGGTGGAGGTGGTGATAATGGTGGCAATGTTGGTAAGCGTCGCGGTGGACGGGTCTTCGCCTTGACACATAATCAGGCAGCAGGTGCGCCAGGTACTGTTTCTGGCACTCTTATAGTTGGCAATCGTGAGGCTTCCATTTTATTTGATACTGGCTCTACCCATTCTATTGTTGCAAATTCTTTTGTTCGACACCTTAGTGTGTCATCTCAGTCTTTAAATTCTGCTATGTCTATTACTACCCCGATGGGAATTTCTATAGTTATCTCTAATTTGTATCGAGATTGTCCTATTAGTTTTGGAGATAAGATTCGTAGGGTAAATCTTTTGTCGATGGGTATGCACGATTTTGATGTGATTCTTGGAATGGACTGGTCAGATAAGCACCAGGCCACTATCGATTGTCAATCGAAGAGAGTTATCTTTGGGGATTTGAAGTCCCCGGATTTCGTGTATCAAGGTTCACAACCGGGTAAGGTGGCGAAATTAATTTCAGCTCTAAAAGCTGGAAAATTGGTGGCTAAGGGTTGTCAGGGATATTTAGCATTTGTGAATGACACCTCTATGGGAGAGTCTCGTATTGAGGATGTTCCAATTGTTCGTGAATTTTTCGATATGTTTCCAGAGGAATTGTCAGGGTTGCCACCGCAACGGGAAGTTGAGTTTACTATTGAGCTTGTTCTTGGTGCAGAGCCTATCTCTACGGCACCGTATAGGATGGCACCATTAGAATTGCAATAGTTGAAGGAGCAATTACAAGAATTATTAGATCGTGGTGTAATTCGACCGAGTGTTTCACCATGGGGAGCTCCGATTTTATTTGTAAAGAAGAAGGATGGGTCTATGAGGTTGTGTATAGACTACAGAGAGTTAAACAAAATTACCATCAGGAATCTTTACCCTTTACCGAGGATTGATGATTTATTTGACCAACTTCAAGGGGCGAAGTATTTTTCGAAGATAGACTTGAGATCAGGTTATCATCAGTTGAGGGTGAGAGATGAGGATGTCTCTACGACAGCTTTTCGTACTCGCTATGGGCATTACGAGTTTCTGGTGATGCCATTTGGGCTGACTAATGCTCCGACGGTATTTATGGATTTGATGAATCGGGTGTTTAGGGAGTACTTAGACAAATTTGTCATTGTCTTTATTGATGACATTTTGATTTACTCTAAGTCTAAGGAGGAGCATGAGGAACATCTTTGCATAATTTTAGGAATTTTACGAAATGATAAGTTATATGCTAAATTCTCCAAATGTGAGTTTTGGTTGGAGCAGGTTATATTTCTGGGCCACATTGTGTCTGCTGAAGACATTAAGGTGGATTCTGCGAAGGTTGAAGCTATCACTAAATGGCCGAGACCTATTACGGTGACAGAGGTTAGGAGTTTTTTGGGTTTGGCAGGGTATTATAGACGATTTGTAGAAGGGTTCTCTTTACTTGCCTTGCCATTGACTCAGTTGATGAGAAAGGACACGAAGTTTGTGTGGAATGAGGAATGCGAGAAGAGTTTTGAGGAGTTGAAGAAACGGCTTGTGACAGCTCCAATACTTACATTGCCATCAGGGATAGGAGGTTATCAAATTTATAGTGATGCTTCTAAGAAGGGTTTGGGGTGTGTTTTGATGCAGCACGGTAAGATGATTGCCTATGCTTCTAGACAACTTAAACCTTATGAGGTGAACTACCCCACTCATGATTTGGAGTTGGCAGCAGTAATCTTTGCTTTGAAAATTTGGAGGCACTATTTGTATGGCGAGACTTGTGATATCTTCACCGATCACAAAAGTTTTAAGTACATCTTCACTCAGAAGGAGCTCAATATGAGACAGAGGCGTTGGTTGGAGCTTCTCAAAGATTATGACGCTAGAATTCAATATCACCCTGGGAAGGCGAATGTAGTTGCAGATGCGCTTAGCCGAAAGAGTTCAAGGAGTGTAGCAGCCCTTATTACACAACCACAACTTATTTTAGATATGAAACGGTTGGAGTTAGAGTTGTATGTACAAGGTGCAGATGGACTTTTAGCAGGTATGAGAGTGGATCCTTCTCTTATCTCGAGGGTTAAGGAAGCTCAAAAAGAAGATGGCGAGTTATGGGCTATAGCGCAAAATTTGGAGGGAGAAAAGCAGTCTGAGTTTCGTATTGATGACCATTGCGTGATTTGGTTGGGTAAACGGTTGTGTGTGCCGTCAGATCCAACTATTCGGGAGGCAGTATTAGCTGAAGCTCATAGTTCACCATTTTCTATTCATCCGGGTTCTACGAAGATGTATAGGGATTTAAAGAAGAATTTTTGGTGGAATGGGATGAAGCGAGATGTGGCTGAATATGTAGGAAGGTGTATTACTTGTCAGCAAGTGAAAATTGAACATCAACGTGCTAGTGGATTACTGCAACAATTAGATATTCTTGTTTGGAAGTGGGAAGATATTATAATGGATTTTGTGACTGGGTTGCCAAAAACTTTCAAGAAGAATGATGCTATTTGGGTTGTAGTAGATCGATTGACCAAATCAACTCACTTCTTAGCTATCCAAGAGGGTTATTCTGTAGACAAGTTAGCACAAATCTTTCAACAGGAGGTGGTTAGACTTCATGGAACTCCGGTGTCAATTGTTTCAGATCGAGATCCACGGTTCACTTCACGGTTCTGGAAAGGGTTTCAGCGAGTTTGGGGCACTCGACTAAAATACAGTACTTCTTTCCATCTACAGACTGATGGGCAATCTGAGAGGACTATCCAGACATTAGAGGATATGTTGAGGTTTTGTGCATTAGAATGGTCGGGTAATTGGGATGATTACTTAAGCCTTATTGAGTTTGCTTATAACAATAGCTGGCATGCAAGTATTGATATGGCTCCATTTGAGGCATTATATGGTAGGAAGTGTCGGGCACCAACTTGTTGGGATGAGGTTGGTGAGAAGATCATAGAAGGGCCTGAGTTAGTTCAAATCACTACGGAAAAGGTGGCAGTGCTAAGGAGAAATTGCAGTCGGCTCGATCACGGCAGAAGAGTTATGCTGATAAGCATAGGAGAACCTTAGAGTTTCAACCTGGTGAACACGTGTTTTTAAAAGTTTCTCCTTGGAAGGGTATTCGACGATTTGGATTGAAAGGTAAACTCAGTCCGCGTTATATCGGGCCATTTGAGATTCTGGAAAGGGTTAGCGAAGTTGCATATCGGTTAGCTCTGCCTCCACAATTAGCTCATGTGCATAATGTGTTCCATGTGTCGGTGTTGAGAAGTTATCATTATCATCCGTTGCATGTGGTACAATATCCGTTCGATAAGATTCGGAAGGATCTTACTTGTGAGGAACAAGCCGAGAAAATTTTAGATCGTCAAGAGCGGATTATAAGGAGGAAAACAATTTCATTTGTTAAAGTTTTGTGGAAAAATCATTCGGAACGAGAGGCAACTTGGGAGATGGTCTATCCGGGCGGAGTATCCACATCTTTTTGATAATTAGACACGTTCCTTTTCTTTTGATTCCGGGGACAGAATCCTTTTTAAGGGGGAAGTAATGTAATACCCATGTTCTGCTTTAGTCCCACATCGCTCAATTTACCAACCTCCTCTCCTTTAGTAGTCTATATATATAAAACTAATATTTTATTTTATTTATTAAACAATAAGGATTTTCTTATTTTAAAAAAAGACTTTTTGTAAGAGGGACTTTTTAGTAAGTACCTCTTTAGATAAAAAATTTCAGTATCGAGGGCGTAGGCAGACTGCGAACCTCATAATTTTAGGTACGTTTTTTTTTCTTTTGTATTTATTCAATTTAATTTTCTGTATTATTATTTTATAACTTTAATTAGTATATTGTAGTTAATTTGTTAGTTAATATTTTGGTATTATTTTGGCTAGATATTTTGTATCTCTTTAATTTATTAATCTAATAAATATTATAGAAGGTTCAATATATGCATACAAACTATTAATACTAATATTGTAGTATTTAATAAAATGTATTATTTTTGTGAATAGATTACTTTGAGCGAGTCTAACCAATTGTATCTGTAATTGTGGGTATTGTATTACGTACTCTAAGTACGGATTCCGTACTTCTTCAGTGATAGTCTTCTGAAATTTAATTAATTCGTTTTGTTCCTCGTTTTGAATTCCGTTATTATTTCACATAATTGTTGCTTTTGAAATTCATATAATTCTTTCATTTTTGAGTTGATACATATGACTCGTATTTGTACTCTTTGAGTTGGATTATCATGTCTACTAGTTATTTTGATATCTGTAGAGCGGTACAGGTTTGTTATCTTCTTTTGAGACATTATGATTATAATTTGATTTGGTTCACATGTACGTATAGAATCCTTTTTGTTGGTATTGTGTCGCATGTGTTGTGACATCAGATTTTGTTAGAATATCTTGTAGGGTATACTTGAGCTATAACTACCTGTGGGGGTACCACAGGCATGTCGTCTTGGCACGAGAGACATGACACTTCCGTGGCAGTGTGATTAGTCCATGGCGTCTCTGTTTTGTGCTCCGATGGGAGTTGGCCATTTGGTGATTTGTTGTGAGAGGCGTATGGGTCGGCCCTAGTTTTCTATTCTGTTCTGCGGATTGGTGATGTTGTGCCGAACACGCCTTCCGATTTTGCATGCATTTGGATTCGCGGTCCAATGTATGATTTGCTTTTGTGGCATTATTGACTTGTCTATGTGGCAAGCTATATTTCTGAGCTCGGTATGAAATTACACCCAGCTATTTGATTCAGTCTATTACTTCGTTGTGTTAATTCGTTTCAGTTCAGTTCAGTTCATAATTATGTACTCTATATTCGTACTGGGCATTTGGCTCATGCTGTGTCTTTCTTTCGGCAGGTACTCAAGGGGATCATGGGCAAGTGTGATGAGAGCTCCTCACCTAGATGGTTTAGATATTTTGGTTATGTTTTGATGTTTGAGTCTCTGTTTGGAGTTGTATTGAACCTTTATTAAGATTAGGATGTACTAAACAGTATGTACTTTGAGTCGGTTAGGCGATTGTTAATACCTCTTTAGACTAATCTTTTATGGTTCATAATTTTGGTATTAGTTTATATTTCTGTTGTGATTTGCACGTGACTTCCCTTTTTCTATTTTTGGGAAAGAGGTGTTACAAAGGTGGTGAGGACTGTACCCCAAGAATGCACATGATTTGGATCGATAACTTAATTTATGGGCATTGTATGGACGTAATAAAGGATAACAACGGCACCCAAAGATTTTAAGAAAAGTATAATCTGGTTGTGTTTTAAATAACATTTGAAGAGGGGTAGAGTAGTTAAGTATTGGAGCAGGCATACGATTGATTAAAAAGGAGGCTGTTTCAAAAGCAAAATTCCAAAATTTAGCAGGTAAATTAGCATGAGCAAGCAATGCTAACCCAGTTTCGATTATGTGTTTATGTTTACGATCAATTGCACCTTGTTGCTTATGTGTATGGGGACATGAGCGCCTATGATGAATACTCATTGACTCAAAGAAATTTGCCAATATTCTATATTCCCCTCCCCGATCGGTTTGAACCTGTTTTATTGAACACCCTAATTGTTTTTTAACATATACTTTGAATTTGGAAAATATAGAAAACACCTCATATTTAACTTTGATAGGAAAATACCAAATGTACTTGCTAAAGTCATCCATAAACACAACATAATATTTAAAACCATCATGAGAGATAATATGGGTGCTGGACCCCAAACGTCCGAGTATAGTAATTCAAGAGGAGATGAACTTTTATTAGATTTCAAAGGAAGAGAATAACGACTAGATTTGCCGAGCTGACAGGCATGACAAAGTGTATTAAAATCATACCTAGAACAAAATAAGTTATCTAAACTATTGATTTTATTCAATATTCTACTATAGGGATGACCAAGTCGAAGGTGCCATGTTGTAGAGCTGACAGATTTTGTGAGGTGAACAGAAGGAAAAATATTGCTAGCTGGAACCGGGGAAAAGCAGTAGAGACCATCTCTATTCTACCCTTGAAGAATTGTATTCTTGGTGTGACAGTCCACAAAAAAATGATCAAGGATAAAATTCAAAGAAAGCGTTATTATCTTTAGTGAATTGATGAACTGATAATAATGATTTTGTAATAGACGGGACATGACGAATATTTTGTAATTTAAATGTAGATGTGGGAGTAGAAATAGATGAACTGCCAGTATGGGAAATTGATAAAGAGTTACCATTCCCTACCCGAACTGACTCATTTCCATTGTAGGATTCAACATTGGACAAGCTGGTGAGATCTGGTGTAACATGGTCAGTGGCACCGGTGTCCAAGAACTAACTATGATGTGGAACTGTAGACATGTGTAATATCTCTGATATTTATAATGAAAATGTCAATGAATGGTGATTTTAAACCTTAATGTATTCAATTTATAAATTAAAGTTACGAATTAAAAGTAACTAAAAAGAAAAGAAAATAAATGAAAGAAAAGTTATACTATCTCAAAACTCAAATTTGAGTTCGGGATGGAATTTTGAAATGCAAATTTCACCATTGAGTCCGGAACGTCGAATTTAGTAAGAAAAGACTGTAAATACATTAGGGTGTAGGAGTTAATTTTTATGGTCAACAGTTGACTTTTAGGACTAAAAGTCAAACTGTGAGTTCGAAGGCGAATTTTACAAAATGGACATCACCATGATGATCAGGACATCAACTTTAGTACGAATCGACTGTAAGTATGACGGGGTAGAAAAGTTGACTTTTAGTAGTCAAAAGTCAATAAGTCAAAGAAGAAAAAAAAGGACAAGCACTATACAAATTTCGACCGGAGATAAGGATTGGGGGAGGAGGAGCCTTCACCAAGAAGCCACCTAAGATATTTTTGTCAAAACTTATCCAGAAGGCCATTATATATATTTATAAGTTAAAAAGTAAAGCAAAAAGACAAACACAACACACCCCTTTTCCCCCACGCACCAAGCTCGACTGAAGACAAGAAGAAAGAGAGGAGATAGACTCGGCTAGAGTAGGGGAGAGGAAGAGAAGAGAAAAGCAAGAAAGGAAGAAGAAGAAAGAAAGGGAAGAAGAACCTAGTAAAGGTAACCCTAAACTAGCTTTTAATCCATAGAAAATTTTATAAATTCTTTTCTTATGAAAACTTGGAAACCCTTACCATGATAAGGTAGTACATATATATATATATATATATATATATATATATATAATGGCGTGTGATCATGGAAAGCAAAAGAGGAACCAAAATTATAAAGCAAACAAACTTGGAAAAAACCTAGAAAAGAGAAAATAAGGGCATTTGTTGCCATTATTTTTGTGAAAGCTATAACTCCTAAATCATATGAAGATAAAATTTGATTTTTGGATAGGTTATAGATATGAAGTTAGCTACACTTCCTGAGAATTTGAAATTTTTTCTGCAGTTACATTATTTATTATGAATTTTGTAAGGACTGGTCTATATAGGGCAGAATTTAAATTGCTTGTTTGTAGTGGAGTTCGAGGGCGCGGATGGCCCTAGACTCCTAGATATAGAAAAGTAATATTATAGGGGAGGTGTTGCCGAAAATTTGAGCTCAATTAGAGTTCTAGAGAATTTATTATGAATTAAACAATTTCGAGTAGTTAAAATCCTAAATTAACTCCTAGAAAATATTTTTATAGAGTAAATATGTATGTACATGAATTTGTACATGCTAAGAGTAAATAATAACATGTTAGGGTATAATAACATAGACCATGGCAAAAATCAAAAATCCTAAGAAACAAGAAAAGAAAAATTGAAACAAACTTTGTTGAATTTTCAGAAAATAAGGTAAAACCCTTAAAACAAGGTCTGATTTTGTAACGAGTAGAACTTTTAATGTATTTCGAATTCACAGGAATTCTAACATGAGTACGTCTAACCCAGATATAAAGGGTTTTATGACACCCCCAAATCCGGGTACTTGAAACCCGTACTTGGTGCTACACGATCCATTCATTCAAACTGCTTAATATATTAAATAATTTAAAAAGATTATATCAGAGATTACTATCCCAGGTACGAAGACCTTAAAGTACTTTATTACATGTTAGATAATGTGTTATCACATAATAACATTACAACTAATACAGATAACGACTTCCAGTTACTCCTGCAGCTTTCCTTTGCCCTTGTCCTTGCCGGACCCTTCTACGCGCTCAGGCTTAACTGAAAACATTTAATTTCAAAGCAAGAATGAGCATTCGATTGCTCAGCAAGTAACAATAGTTAATAAACATCGTGTACAAAGATTAAATGTTTCCTTTAAGATATACTTCTACAACGAATCGATAGTTGTGAAGTAACTGAACTAATTTTGAATAACATAGCAAAACGTTCATAGTTTTGAAACAACATATAGACTATTGATGCTGAGTGGTCAAAAGACCAAGAACTTCTGTTTTCATTTGCTGAAAAGGTTCTATCAGAAATTCATCTGTGAACCGACTGAACTTACGGGCACGGTGGGTGATCAGCCCTTTATGCCCTGCGTTGATCAACACTACTTGCGTTATTCTTACTGCCTTTAGGCACAATTAAAAATTTTCCCAAATAAGGGATGTTCATTCTCAGACTTGAGTTCCAAATCAAAACAATCTGATTGGAAAGCTCTACATATTCTCAATAATGTATAAAGACTTGCAACTGAGAAAGGACATTAGTCTAGCTGTAACAAAAGCTTAGACTGGTTGTTTAAACAGTTCATATTTAATAAGAACGAAAGACATATCTTTTAACATAGCTTATCAACATATACCTCGAAGGTCATATAGAAAACTTTGCAAATTATAGATAGCTTGCGCAATACGAAGTACAAAAGCTAGAACACTTGGATTTAGTGAATGAAACTTGCTCATGAGTTCAAGATACTTGCACAGGTATACGATGCAAGACTAGAACACTTGCACCGTCATGAGTTTTAATACAAAGTTGAAAGAAACTTGCAACGAACTAGGATGCTTGTTAGCACAATATAAAAGTAGTACATAGGGTAGATACTTGCTGAAAAATAAACAAGATCAGGATACTTGCTCGAATGGCAACGAGGTTGAGATAGTTGCAAAAAAATTTAAGAAACTTAATACAAAGTCGAAGGGAACTTGCCTTTATAGTTTAGATTAGCTTAGTATAACTTCTCTTCACAATTCCTATATCAAATATAGTTCATATGCACACATATTAGCTATATTATCAAGCTAGTACGTAGATTACAACACTTAATGTAATCACATTTACATTGTCCCATTCTCATTCTTTATTATACTTTAAGCTTTCCTAAACAACTTTGTTCCTACACGACAATGCATTCAAAGTTTTCATTCAAGTCATACACAACTCATACATATTGATCACATATGTCATGTTATGGCATGCTTTGCTTATGCATTCGTTTTTTGAAAGTCATTTTGCTTCATTTAGAAATTTCTTTATAAATCTTTTCGGAATCTTGATACACATATTCAGATCATACTAACATACTTAAAACATTATTCTGATCATATATAACATGCACATTTATGTTTACATGTTCCTAGTTCAGATTTTATAAGAAAACATGTCTTGAAGGTTCAACAGGTTGGTGCAGCTGCGCTGCAATTAGCCTTGGGAGTGGCGTAGTTGCGCTACTCCCTGTATTTCCCAGACTTGAGTTTTTCAACTCGAGTACATTCCAACACTTGAAAGGTCATTCATACATAACCATAAACGTGCATACATGGTATTTGGTTTATCAAACTAACCTTAGATTAAACATATCATGGTTTTAAATATGTAAGTTCTAGTTTCTTTCTAAAACTTAGTTTTACAAGTTCATTTAGACCAACACTTCTTACATACCACTCTGGCACATACATTAACCTCAGTTAGCACATATTAACCATGCTCAAACTATGCTTGTAAGCTTTTACTCAATATTACAAAGTTACATAACCTTTACTAGAGATTTCATCAACTGCTAACCAATTGCTCATAATTTTCATTTATCATTCAAGCAAACATTTGAAAAGCATGATGATTAAACCTTGTATTTCAGATTTAGTAAACACATGAATTCAGATTTCTTATTGAAATCACATCTCAATATTTACAGATATCTAATTATACCAAATTCTTATCGTACATGTCATAACTCAATATAGCCAAAATCAATTACTCCTCAATTACTGATTACAATAAACAAATTTCCTCATTCAATTCAATTTATGAAATCTTCTTATTGTATTTAAAAATCTAATCAATAATCATAATAGAGGTAAATTATTACCTCGTTGGCTGAAATCCTTGCTTAGTTCTTATTTGCTAACACTGATTTCTCCTTCAATAGGTTTCTTCTCTTATTCAATTCTTCGACTAACAATACTGCTTAGGGTTTGGTTTATAGAATATAGAGATGAAGAAGAAATTGGTTTGCTTTTTGAATTTCATAGAATCCATCGCTGCCATGATTTGAATGAGGTTTCATTTTTATAGAGAAATACATCCTTGGGCAATACGTATTGCTTGGGTGAGTCATAGTCTACTTGGCTCATATCAGTTACAGCTCCTACTTAGTATATTAGGTGACTCAGTCTTATTACTGGAAGGTTACCCACGTTGTCAGCTCGTGCTATATTAATTAACACATATATTATAATATCCTCCGTACTTATCGCGTAATGATACATTATGCGTAAGTGTACCCTAATACTGTTGCAATAAGTATTTTAAAATATATTAAAATACCATAAAAATTATTTCTATAATTATGAAATATTTTCCATAATTATTTATTTCAACTTTTACGCGATAAATTACGTTTTAAAATAATTAGCATTATTCTTTGCTAATTAAATCTAAAGTTCTTTATTTAATTAAAACAGGCTTATTTGCATAATTAAATCTAATTATTATTCTTCTAAATAATAAACGTCTCTTACAAAATATTCACTCATCACAATTATATATAATACATTTATTATTATACACATAAACATTTTATTTTCTTTCTTTCTTTCAATGAATTATTATTAACAATTCATTTAGCTACAATTAATATATTCGATATACTGCAAACATAAACGTACTGAATTGTATAATTTTAATTATACAATCTACATCATCATCCCATATAATAAAATTATTATATGTATATTTTATTAATAATTGTTCCTTCCTTGGCTAACATAGATATGTAAATACTTTTATTACATATTTTATGTAACATAACACTTATTATACATATAATACATATGTAATATATTTTATATATTACACATACATACATAAAAAATGTACTATATCACATAATATTTTCCATACAAAAATAAATTATATATTAAATAAATAAAAAGAAAAAATATATATTTAGTGTAAAAATTTCTCTTTATCAAAATAAATTTAATTCTATAAATTATTTTAATATTCTTTATTTATAGTATACAATAATTTTTTTGTATATTTATTATTTATTATTTATTATCTTTTCGTATTATAAATTGTTTCTAACAATTTATTTATACACAATAAATATATTTATCACATCTCAGGTACACACTTTACACTGCACTTATTTACATAGGCAGTATAAATAATAGAAAAAAAAAATTTCTTTCATTGAATTCTTATTTTAATATTTATCCTGGAATTCGGATTATTACAGGTTTGGCCAAACTAATTTGGTAAATATGACTGGTGCAAGGTTCAGAAAACGAGAAAATTAATGAAAGCTATTTAAGTTAGCAAAAACTGCGTAATAAAAATTTATTGATGAATATAAGTTAAAACTAAGCCATGGTGCTTAAGTTTTCATAAAAATAAAGTTTGGAGTATTGAAATGTAAAAATGGATAAAAAGTAACCTTTAAAATAGGTTTAAAGGAGTAAATAATATTAAAATATAATTACGGGAAGTAACCGACAAAGGTTAATATTGTAATGAGAAAATTAATATGTTAATGAAAAATATTTCATAACATTGTAACTGACTCAAAATTGAGTACAGGAGAATGATACGAGAGTAAATAGCTAAGTCAGATAAGTTCTCTTGAATTCTTTAAATGTAATTAGGGCTGAGCCAAAAACGGATAAAACCGAATAACCGAACATAACCGAATTTTTTTAGCCGAAATATTTCGATTATTCGGTTATTTTTTGTAATTCGGTTATAACCGTTTTAATATATTCAGTTTTCGGGTTTGGGTTCGGTTATTGATTTTGTGTTATTCGATTAACCGAATAACCGAATTAGAATAAAAAATACTTAAATTTGAACTACAGTGGAAGAAACACGTACGATCCCTTCTTCTTTCAAGAAAAAACACTTTTATGTGGTTCTTTTCTAATATGTCACCAAGTTTTCTGTAAACAAATAACGCACAAGCTGGCCAATCTCGTTAACATCTTTTGTTTCGAGTCATTATTGATAGAAATTCTATGTCATCACACTATTATTCCTTTTTCTTAGCCCACAACATGACGAGAGAGAAACCCATCAATGACATTATAACAACCTGCAAACAGAAGAAAAAGTGTTATGGTTAGCTTTCATACCTGAGATTCATTGCCAACTTATTAATAATATAGAAAAGCATCAACAACTAAAGGCTATAACATTTATCATTCGTGTATGTAACCAGTAATCTGAGAGAGTATGGCTTAACCAATATAAAGCATTTAGATATACCCAGACAGCTAAAACCTACATAAATCACTCTCCTTAATTTTGGTTATTAACGGAATAGTAAATTTGGTTATTCGGTAATTCGGTTATCTACTAATTCGGTTAATAGTTCGGATATTAGAAATGTGTTCATTTCGATTTTCGGTTATAACCGAATAGGCTATTTGGTTCGATTATAACTAAATTGCTGACCCCTATTTGTAATGCATGTCATGCATTCTTTCAATTGTTAAAATTATACTCTGTAGATATATCCATATTCTTGTGATATTTAAAGTAAACAGTTGATGCCATTTCTTTCGGCTAAACTCTGTCAACAAACTGTTCATGATTGAATGATTACTCTCGAAGCGTTTGAATTTCTATCAATTCCTTAAAGATAAGTTGAATGGTCCACACCAAATTTTTCTTGGTATGGATTTCTGATGGTATTAACTGAGTTAAACAATCCTAAAAATAGGGGATATTATGTTATGGTCGGGTAACCGACATACGCTGTAAAAATACAGCATGAGAAAGATGTTACGCGTAACATGGAGTATTATTAGGCTGATCACCTGATGATACTCTGGGGAAAGAGTTTGCAGTCTTTGTGATTGTTGAACAAGTTATGGAATCATTAACACACTGTTAAAATACGGTGTGGATATGATGAAGTCATAACTTGGGGATGTTATTAGCCTGATCACCTAATAATACCGTGTGAAGAGTTCGTAGTCTTTGTGATTGCTAAACATAGTAAAGAGTTCGCAGTCTTTATAATTGCTGAACATAGTAAAGAGTTCGCAGTCTTTGTGATTGCTGAACATAGTAAAGAGTTCGCAGTCTTTGTGATTGCTGAACATAATAAAGAGTTCGCAGTCGTTGTGATTGTTGAACACTATAATTGGTTCTTGGCCCCTACTACCACTCAGTTATCTCTCTAAAAATATTGAAATCCTTGTGAATAATGATGTGATGAATTTCATAGACTGAAATCTAAAGCTGGATATTTTATGATGTTACCGTTGTTACTTCTAAGATTCTTTTTGATTCATTAGTTTTTTTTTTCAGTAGCTAAAATTTATACTCTTGCATATATTCTAAAATCTTTTAAACTTGCTTAGCAAATTTATTACTCACCCTTGCATTCTATTTAAATTTTCAGATAAGGCAGAAGGATCGAAAAGGTCCGGAGTTAACGATAAAGAGAATGGAATAGTAAAGTTTGAGGATAGATAATAATGATGTAGCAGATTTACTATGTTATACAATTTTTTGTAATATTGTATGAAACATTAGAATGTAATCAAGTATTAAATTGTGTAAGGAACAAAGATGTGAAAATATGTAATTTCATTTGCGTAAAATTTTTATAACGAGCTTAGTGTATATTATAGGCAAGTGTTGGGAATGTTAGGTTCAAAACTTGGGAAAGAATGAATAGATATATGAATTACTTTTGGTGAGACAATTATTGAATGTAGAAAGAATTTATGCTTGAATATTAAGCAGGTGTGATGGATGTATGTGGATCGTGATGTACCAAATCAGATGTATAGAGTACAGGGATTTGGGTGTGTCACAACATATATGGGTGCCCTGTGCTGTTGTTGAGGCATAAAGCATGTGTAATGTGCAGCTGGAGTGTGCATAGGCTGCTTGTTTCAGAAGCGACAAGTTACTGCTATGTGGTTGGAGTAACCACATATTTGACATTTTTCTCGGTTGTTACCACGTTTGTCAAACTGATTGCCACGGTTGGAGGTTGAAAATTTTCTGTTTTTATTGTTGAAATTATTGGGACCACGATGAGATAGATTGCTACTATGAAAGTTATTGGAATTATACGAATTGGATTTGGTGCCACGATTTTCAATAGGAATACGATGAGTGGAATTGAGAGAGGTGTTGTGAATTTCCAGCTGAGAGGCTTTAGTAGTCAAGGTGTTATTTTTATCATGAAGAAATTTGTGACTCAACAGAAGAGAATGCAATTCATTAAACGAGACAGGATCCGAGCGAGTGGTAGTCACCAAATCATTGAACTCATTTTTGAGTCCTTCGAAAATACAAAGATTAAGTTCGGACTGAGACATTGGTTTGCCAATACCAGCAAGCTCATCTGCAATACCCTTGGCCTTTTGAAGATATGCAGTAATGCTAAGATTTTCCAACTCCTGATCAAGACGCTGAAGACTAAGATGAAGACTCATGACACGAGTTTGAGATGGAGATGCAAGAGCTGCTTTGAGACTGTCCCAAACTTGTTTGGACGTGGAACAATCAACAACTAGGTGAATAAGTTCAGGAGAAATAATGGAAAGCAAAATGCTAATGATTAATTGATCTTTTTTAACCTAGAGATCATATTCTGGATTATGAGTTTCAATAACGGTGTTATCGGTGGAGTCTTCACTAGGAGTAATCAGTGTTGGTGGTGGAGAGAGTTTTCTACCATCAATGAAGGGCATAAGGTCATGGCCAGTAAGATAAAGAGAAGTTTTTCTAATAAAGATAGTATTTTGAAGTTTTATAGTCGATAAAAAAAATGTTGGATTGAGAGGTGAAGGGAGTGGAAATTGTATGAGATGGGATTCGAGTTTTGATACCAGCTTGTGTAGCAGCAGAAGAAGAAGAAGCGAAAGATTGGAAGGCCATTTTGGGCAACTCTGATACCAAGTTTCAATAAGATACAAAGTATTGTATATTAGCTTTTTCAGATGAACTACAATATGGTACGTATACAGATATATAGCTGTAGGTTACAAGAGTTTGTGATAACATTAAATTCCCACAGCCATATCTATCTAATACAAGAGTGACATGAAAGATATCTCTATCTAGAATAACAAATATTATCTATAACATAAGATAAGACACCTGAGTCAATATAAGAGTACAATATGCAAAACAAAAAAACAAAAAAAAAATCTTATAAGTTGGATACTTTGAGAAAATATATCTAGTATATAATGATTTAAGCCAACTCTTCTCATTATCTATTGATTTTGAGATAGGAACTTGATATTTTTACATGTTAGATTTGGATCATTTTATACATCTAACCGTTATTATAATTATCATCTAATATAACTGCAACTAAGATATAAAATTCAGTCTTTTTCGGTCATTTGGTAGAATTTTAGCTGTAACCATTGCAAATTTAGCAGAATAGCAATTATACTTCAAGTTGTATATTTTTGTGGTATTCATTTTTTACATATTGTTTCAATTGCAAATGTTGCTTTAATTGTATTTACAAAACGTTACTACCACTGCACCAACTACATTGCCATGTAAACTGTAACGCCCCCGAAACCCGGTTTACTTAACCTCAGGTCCGGTACGTCACGATACTGCTTATACAACATAAGTCTAAACACATAAATAGAATTTCTATCTTATTACAATACATCTCAGTCTAATCCCGGGTTTTCTAACCTTTAATCGTACAAAACCTTCTAACTCAAAGTATGTAATACATCAACTATTTCAAATAATATTACAACATTCAGATAATATTATGACTCCACATAGACTTTACTTCTTCTTTTTAACATTCCTTTTCTAACCATCTTCTTCTAAACTTTCAGGTCCTTCTGCGTCAGTTGCAAAAATTTGTTTATAGCATGGATTAGTAACTACGTTGCCGCAAGTTTAACAGTTATATATCACATAACACATAATTCATATATCATGCATGCTTCACAATATATCCATATATGTCAGTTATACATGTGTACATATTATCACGTAACTCATGATTCATATTACCATACTTTTCATCTTCACAAGTATATAGATCGTCACGAACAATTCAGCTGAATATAACAGTTAACAACAGTAGTTCATAACATATAATAACTTAACAACAATTCAACTAAATATATATCAGTTAACAGTAATGGTTCCTAGCGATTTATAAAACACATTACGCATTACGCATGCTTGCACATAAAAACATTTCACAAATAGGAGCAAGTTCTGAAAAACTTGCCTGATTCGCTTATCCTGCTTTCGCTAATAATTTTGTGTCCTTTGCGTGACCTTTAGCATCACAACGTCCCGTCTCAACTTCTAGTATCTGAGTTAGGTCAATCCCGCTTGTTTTGATCTAAAACCTTAATTCAAAATCCATAATCATATTTTAGTGATATATTAACACTAAATACTAATATTATACTATAAAAGTATATTCAAATTCTCTCGATCAATTCTCGATCCTCGCGTAAAAAGGTCGTTACGCTTATTGGCTAGTCAACACACGATCCATAACGATCCAACATCTCGTGAGCCTTAACACTTCTAAAGTCTTTAAAAATATTATTTTAGACTTTCCAATTAATTTTCACATTTTTCGAATTATCCGACGATTTTCTGTAATTATTTCTATTCCTAAAACTATTCTTCAATAGCTTCAGAAAATAGAAATAATAATTCAATATACTTTTAAATCCTCAAAACACCTCAAATATTTATCTTTTATTATTATAAGATTTTTCACCAAATATTATAATTTTTCGATAATTAACTATAATATTTCAAAGTGCTGGAACTTCAAGGTTTCATAATAATTAAAACCGATCACATATCTCAAAAAATTTCAAAATATATATATCACATATATATTTATTCAAACTCGACATATCTCATAATAAGAATTTTTTTAATTAAATTCTTATTTAATAGTTTCCGAAAAAATCCGGGTTGTCACATAAACAAACAAGCCCCAATAGAGAATGTTGAGTGTTTAGCTTAAAGGAGTAGCAACAGTACGTGATTTTTCTATAATTAAGACTAAGAGAAAACGTTGATGCTACATTTGGATTAGGGATGGCAATTTTCGACATGACAGGACACGGACACGATTCATAAACAGGTTGGTGTCATAAACATATATCAGAAACTGCTTCGCGTCATAAACACCATTTTAAACACGTATTAGTTTTCGACATGAACACGATTCATAAACGGGTTCGTGCTATAAACACGTATATACACGAGTTTCAACACGACACAAATTCGCCTAACACAACACGATTGTCACCCCTAATTTGGATTGCATTAATAAAAGTGGGAATGGAATGACTCATTCCTATGGAATGAAAAAAATTGTGTTTGGTTATTTCATTAGAATCGAATGAACCATTCACGTTCCTCCCAAATTTGTGAATTTTATTCCTTGAGGGATGGCAAGTGTTGGGGTATGATTTTGTGGGCCCGGATGATTTAGTGGGACTAATCTCACATGGAGGAATTTTTCCACGTGGAGGTATACTCTGGTTTGGGGACCTGACTGATAAGGGATCTTCAGTCCTAATTTTATTTGACTTCTAAGCCCTAAGGGAATAGTCTGGATTAGTTTCGACTACCTTTTCTTAAGGAGATTGACTTTTATCTGATATGGTAACTACCATGATAACGAGTCCTATTTTAATTCGGGGACACGACAATAAGGTGGTGTGATCAATTATAAATACATGGTTATACCCTAATTCACAGGTAATGACACTTTTAGCACTAAAGTATTAAGCCTCCATTGTTAACTTATTCTTCAGCCTGTACTTATTCTTACACTAGAGCTATCCTCAGGCGACCTAGACCGTCAACCTCCTAAGTGTGATTTCGTTTCTGTGCAGAATTCAGTGCGTTGTTTGGTGATTGGGCGCGTGGACGGATCTTGACGTTAACATTGGCGCTAGAAGGAAGGTCGTTTTAATGCTATTCTTTTTTCAATCACCTACTTGCAAAGTTGAAACCATGACTAGTAAGGGAAAGTCAATTTCAAACCAGGAGAAATCTTCAGTCAATCCAACGACGCAGATGTATGGTTCAGTCAAAGATAGACTCGGACCCAACAAAAACGCCGCGGATTCGGCACATGTTCAGTTAGCCCACGCACAACGACAATTATTATCGACAAGTCAGAGGACTCCCAATTCCCATAGTTGTGCCACAGACAGCCAGTCCCGGACGCGCACATAGTAAGAACGAGACAGGGAGCATGACAATCAGGACAAGCGTAAGTTGATTCGAACTCGTAAAATTCAGCAAACTAAGGATGCCATAGAGGCTCTGCGCTTCCAACCGAAGGAGTTAAATGCCCAGTTGGCTGAATTGGTGGGCGAAGAAGAGGTCTCCTTGAGTCGGCATCGCCACCAAGAGATCACGTTACAGAGCTGATCTAGGACTTATTGTTCGGAAGGCTCTCGAAAAAGGGGTAATAAGCGAAGATCGCGCTCCAGGGAAAATAATAGTGAGGATCGAGGAAGGTCCAGACGAAGACAACGAGTAGCTTCTCCGGAGTACGTAAGGGATCGACATAGGTCATCCCCCAGAAGGAGAAATCTGACCCCCTTGCATAGAGAGTAGCAGAGTTGGAGTAGAAGTTAGCAGCGGCCACTTAGACGAAGGAATTGCCTGTGGACCCGACGTCGCCATTCACACCAGAAATCGATCGTGTTCTGGCCGACACGTCTAAAAAGATGCCGCTGATGGAGAGTTATGACGGCACTGGTGACCCTTATGATCATACGGACGTATATGACTGATTGATACATTACTATAACCACCCCGATGCCGCCAAGTGCCAGATGTTCTTCACTACATTGAAAAGGGTGCCTGACTGTGGATGACTTCATTACCACCGAACTCTATCGAATCGTGGAAAGAGTTATGTGACAAGTTCTATGATCGCTTCGGAAGCAACAAGAGGAGAGGAATTAAAGGTGACAACTTCCCTTATGCAGATTAAATAACAGTCGAATGAAAGCCTTGGTCAGTATATGAAGAGATTTAGGGAGGCAGTCGGGATAATAATCGATCTCAATGCCCCTCAGGCCCTCGGATTCTTCACCATGGGGCTAGATGTGGTAAAGTCGAAGAAGTTGTTGAAGGACATAATGTTCAACACTTTGAAGGACTTGTCAGAGGCATATGACAGGGCTGAAAGTTTTATTGCCATTGAAGAGACCATGAGAAGCCTAAAACTGCAGACGCATATACCAGATAAGCCCAAGGATCGGGATAGGAGTTAAAATCCCAGGTCCGAAGCGCAGCCAAGGAGGCAATTCAATGGCGAGTATTCAGGAAATGGTCGACCGCCCTTCCCGAATCGAAGTGTCAATAAAGTCTATACTCCCCTCAATATAGATTAGGCTAGAATTTTAGAAGAGATTCGGGATAAGCCGTACTTTGAGTTGTGCCCAGCCATTACCCATCCATAAAGGGGAGATCAAAGGCAGTACTGTAATTATCATCACCACACTGGGCTCAATGGAGGATTATTGTCATTTAAAAATTTCGATCGAGGAGAACGTTTAGAATGAGGATTTGGTGCATCACGTTACTAGTTGGGAAGGTTCAGGAGGAAGACAGTAGGAAGGTGCTAATCGGGACTAGCCTAAGGATCATCAACCTGATTAGAACCAACCAGTCCGTCGGGTAGTGGATATCATCACGGGCAGTTCAGTTGGAAGGGTGACTGGGAAAAAATGTCGTGGCGCGCTACATTCAATTCTAATGGTGTCCAAACAACCTGCCAAGAGGGATCGGCTGTATCTTGGCACGATTATTTCTTTCACCGATGACGATTTCCCATCTGAGTCTATTTAACCACATGAAGGAGCTCTAGTGATCACTGCTCAGGTTGGGCTAGTCGATGTGAGAAGGATCATGATCGATAACGGGTCCTCAATGGATATCCTCTATAGTCATGCTTATCAAAGGTTAGATCTAGAAGGCCGAAAGATGGAGGTTGGACAGGAATCACCGTTATATGGGTTCAGTAATGACCCAATCCCCGTGCTCGGGATGATAGAATTGCATGTCACTTTTGGCACGGCTCCTCAACATGTGCAGATTGATATTAAGTTCTTTGTTGTTCAGATGGATTCGACTTACAATGTCATTCTAGGTCGGACAACATTAGCAGCTCTGCAAGTGGTGACGTCCATACCCCATTTTAAGATCAAGTTTCCAACGCCAAATGGGGTCGGAGAGGTAAAAGGTGATCTGGACATCGCTCGAAGGTGTTATCGTAATACCCTTATCTCATCAGGGGTCGAGGTCAACAAGCAAAAGTAGACGATGGCCATTGAGATAGAGCTGTTTATAGAGGGTGTTATCGAACCCCTGGCTATTCCAGCAAAGGAGATAGAGGACGTGAAACTGATTTCGGGGAACCTGGACAAAGTGCTTAAGATCGTGTCTAGATTACAAGAGCCTCTTCAGGCGAGCTTGGTGGAACTGTTAAGGGTGTATGCCAAAATCTTTGCTTGGGAGCCTGGCGATATGCCAGGAATTGATGAGAAAATAGTTGTTTATAAACTTTGTGTGGACCTTGCCCAAAAACCTGTTCGACAGAAGAGGATGATCTTTGCCCCAAAACGGCAGAAGATCATCGACGAAGAGGCAGCTAAGTTGCTGGCTACAAATTTTATTTTTGAAATTGATTATCGAGAGTAGTTAGTGAACGTGGTACTGGTTAGAAACTAGAACGGGAAGTGGAAAATGTGTATTGACTATACCGATCTAAATAAAGCTTGCCCAAAGAATTTTTACCCTCTGCTGAACATTGATCAGCTTATTGACGCTACGTCTGGTTATGATCTATTGAGCTTCCTAGATGCCTTTTCGGGATATAATCAGATCTCGATGTGTAAGGAGATAGCCCGAAAAAGGCTTTCATCATGCATCGGGCGATCTATGCATACAAAAAGATGACATTTGGGTTGATCAATGTAGGGGTCACTTACCAGCGGATGATGAACTATGTGTTCAAGAAGCAGCTTGGTCATAATGTGGAAGTTTATGTGGACGACATGATCGTTAAGAGTGTTATAGTCCGAGACCACTTGGATGACCTGAAAGAGTGCTTCCAACCTGTATGGGACTATAATTTACGCCTAAACCCGACCAAATGTACTTTCGGTCTCAGTTCGGGCAAGTTTGGGGTATCTTGTTAGTAAAAGGGGTATTGAGATTAATCCGAAGAAAATTAAAGCTATATTAGATATGAAGTCCCCGTAGACTTTCAAAGACGTTCAGCGGTTGATAGGTCAGACTACGATACTCAGAAGGTTTATGTCCAAATTTGCGGAACGATGCCTTCCGTTCTTTGACACTCTGAAGGGGCTGAAGAATGAGAAAACCTTCCAGTGGACTTCGGAATGTGAAGATGCCTTCCAAGGGATAAAGAAGTATCTGTCTTCGGCACCATTGTTGATGAAGCTGATCCCTAAGGAACCCCTATATCTATATTTGGCGACTAGTTCATTGGCGGTCAGAGCGGTTCTGGTCAAGGAGTTAGGCAGAAAGTAATTCCCCGTTTATTATGTTAGTCATGCTCTTTGGGATGCAGAGACTAGGTATCCGAATCTAGAGAAGTTTGTATATGCACTAATAGTGGCCAGTCGAAAGCTTCGGCACTACTTCCAGGGTCGGGTGATAGTGGTATATATATACAGATTAACCTCTCAAGAAGGTGCTATATAAACAGGAGGTATCAGGTCGGCTTGCTGTATGGGCCATGGAGTTAGGACAATACGTTTTGGAATACCATCCATAAACGGCGATAAAGGGTCAGGCTTTGCCCGACTTTGTGGTTAAATGTTCATTCTCGGAATCGGACCCTTTGGATCAGCCTTGTGAGGTGGTGGGCTTGGTTACTGATGCACAACCAACATAGACCTCATGGACTCTTTATGTTGACGGGTCGTCAACTTCGGATGTCAGCGGGGCGGGGGTTATTTCGTCTAGCCCTGAAGGGTTTAAGGTTCAGTAAGTTATTCGCTTCCGATTCAAGGCGACTAACAACGAGGTAGAGTATGAAGCTATCTTGGCTGGGTTGCGATTAGCTAAAAGCTTGGAGGTTCAGAATCTATCGATTTTTAGTTATTCTTAGCTGGTAGTTAAGCAGATCGCGGGTGAATATGAAGCTCGGGGGGGGGGGGGCAAAGATGACTAGATATCTTGCTGAGGTCAAGAATCGACTCCACTACTTCAGCTCTTACTCTTTTTAGGGGGTGGATCGATCAAATAACACTGTAGATGATCCCTTATCCAAGTTGGCCACGACAGAGACAAGTTCTTTCAACGGTTCAATATACCTAGAGGTTCTTAACGTTCCGAGTGTTAAGAGCACAGAGGTTTTGGTGGTTGAAAGGTCGAATTGTTTTCTCACTCCATATCTAGATTACCTTGGTGTTGGGGTGTTGCTTTCAGATCGAATACTGGCAAAGAAGATAAAGCATCAGAGTTCCTATTTTATCTTGAAAGATGGGAATCTATATCGGCGAGCCTTTTTTCTCCACTACTTAAGTGTCTGGTGCCATCCGAAGCGGTTTACGTCCTTCGGGAGGTACACGAGGGTATCTGTGGTGATCATATGGGAGCCTTGTATTGGCTTATAAGGTGGTGAGATAGGGTTACTACTGGCCGACTATGTTCTAAGAAGCTAAAGATTATGTGCAAAAATGTTCCAAATGTCAACTAAATAGTCTTATTCTGCATCATTCGCCCGAGGAGTTGTCTTCGGTTCTGTCGTTCAATCCATTCGCTATCTAGGGAATTGACATCATGGGGTTGTTACTAAAGGCTAAGGGACAGATGAGTTTCGTGATAGTGGTTATCGATTACATAACCAAGTGGATAGAGGCTAAACCCCTTTGGACAATTACTGAACAGCAGTGCTTAAATTATTTTAAGGAATTTGGGGTGTTTCGGTTCGGCATCCCTAGGGTTCTAGTATCTGATAATGGACGATAGTTTGTGGGTTCTAAATTTAAAGAGTTCTTGTCAGATTTGAATATCCAACATCGGAAGACGTCGGTAGCAGATCCTCAGTTTAATGGTCAAGTAGAGGTGACGAACCGAACCCTGCTTAACGGTATCAAGAGGAGGTTGGATGAGGCCAAAGGTTTGTGGCTCGAGGAGATACTTAGTGTTCTATAGGCATATCGGACTACTCCTCGGACTACAACTGGAGATTCACTATTTAGGTTGGCGTATAGGACTGATGCCCTTGTTCCGGTGGAGATCGGGTCTCCTTCGCTTCGGGTCAGTCAGTATAAGGAATTGTACAATGACAAGGGGCTTCAGCTCAATTTGGATTTGTTAGAAGAGGTTCGGGAGTCAACGTTGGTAAGATTGGCTATCTATCAACGTAGGACTGCTCGACATTATAACCGAGGCGTTAAACTAAGAAGGTTCAAAGTTGGTAATATGGTACTTTGGGAAGCTGAGGCGTCTACTCCCCAGAACACAGGCAAGCTTATGCCTAACTGGGAGGGTCCTTATGAAGTTGTTGAGGTGTCGAACCCTAGTACTTATCGGCTCCGGGCAATGGATGGAACAGAAGTGAAAAACACTGAGCATGCTGGGAGACTTCGGAAGTATTACCAATAAATTATGATATGTTTCATTTTTACAATTTTGTAATCTCATCAGTTTATCAATAAAGTTATTTCTATTGAGACAGTTCTGGCAAAACATTTTTCTTGCAGTAAATTGTATGTACATGAGTAGTTTCTTACAAGGGGATAATGATAAAAAGAATATACAATTAGTGGTCAAGCAAGGGGTGGGGGAGGTTCTTCGGCTTCATCCTCTTCATCAAAGGAGTCAAGAACCCTCGGATCGAGGCCAGCTTCCCGCATCCTTTCCTTCATCCGCATCTTAGCGTCCTAGTAACCTTCGCCGAACTGACGGACGATGTCTCGGTCAGTTCGGGGGACTTCTTATATTCAGTGATGATCTGATGTTGGAGGGCTTCCGTTAGATGACCTTCGCTCATGATTCGCTTGTAGTCTTCCTCTAACTTATTGCCCGCATCCATCAGGTTCATCATTTTGTCATGCATGTCCTTGGCATGACCTTAAAGATCGTCCACAACCTTCCAAAGAACATCGTTAGCTATCTTCAATTCGTCTCATTTGGCCAGGAGTTGTTCTTTTTGTTCGTTGAGCTTAGTATATTGGTTTTTTAGCGTGTTTAGCACTCGCACTAGCTCCTCGGCTTGGAAAGTTGTGTTGGCATGGCGGCTCTATTCGGTGTCCAAGTCAGTTTTTGTGGATTCCACTCCAGCTTGAAGGCGCTCGACTTCGGCCGCAAGCGATTTCTCCTTCGCAGAGATGATGGAGAGGTGGCGGAGTGTCCGGCTGAGCGTAGCCGAGGCCTGAAATGTAAAGCGACAGTCAGTAGTGTGGGGCGTATAATTAATTGAAGTGGAATTTGTGTGTTCAGACTTACTTGACCTTGATGCATCACACTGGCGAGGATGAGTTGTTGGGGGGGAGTGGTCTTCGAATCTCTCTCCGTCCTTAGGAAGGGCGAAGATTTTGTGTAAAGCGAAGGGGTAGTTCTCTGGTTCTTCGGGCCACAGGGTCAATGTATCAAGGGCATCTTGGTATGTGGTTAAAGGTGCTGATGAGGTTGGTTCCTGTGGGGGACTTTTTTGGGGTTTGGAGCAGGATTTTTTAGAGGGAGGTTCGGTGGAAAGTTGTTTTGTTTCTTTTTTTTTTTGGGGTTCGGGCGTGGCTTGGCATGGTGGTTCGATGTCAACGGATTGTTGGTTCGGTTCGGTGGGGAGTGTTTGGGAAGGTGTTCTCTTCTTCCTCAACTGCTTTTTCTTGAATAAAGTTCTTCTTTTAGTAGAGGTTAGTTCTGTGGCGTTTCGGTTGGTGGGAGAGTTGGCATCGGGACAATTGAGATCAGTTCTACTAGGATGGGGGTTTCGGTTTATTGAGGAAGTTTGGAAGGGGTGTTGGTGGTAGCTTCGGGAGGGTGTTCAGTCTGGAGGTTGGTTTCTTGGTTAGGTTCGAATGATGGATATAGGATGTCATCGACTGGTGACGATGTGGGGGATACTTGGCCGACATCTGGGATTGTTTGCTACTTGAAAAGGAATACTGCAAAAATATAGGTGTTAGTCTTGATTGAGGTTTAATAGTTTTTTTATGGAAAGGAAGGGTGGTTCGGAACTTACATTTGTGGTTGTATAGCCATGATTAATCAGACAACAGATCTATCGGTCAGTCTTCTATCGGCACCTTAGCGTAGAGAGCTCTGAGTGTGTGAACTCGGTCTCTGGAGAACTTGTCAAATACAAAGTTGGCCTTTGAGGAGTCGGCCCAACCTAGGAGAAGATGGATGTCGGGTCCTCTGATATAGAACCAGTTAGAGTGTCATCCCTTATTACTGGAAGGGGTTTTCATCCAAGTCTGTTTGTTCGATTGTTTGTTCAGCTATCGGAAACCTGGTTCCTTAGAACGGCCCAAGGAGAATAAGGCGAAGAAAAGGTCCATGCATGGTGGGACACCACAGTCATGGCAGAAGGCAATGAAGTAGATAAGGTGTATATATGAGTTCGGCACAAGCTGTGCGAACCCAATTCCCACAAAACTAAGGAAGGCAAAGATGAATTCGTGGAGGGGGAATTGAACCCCATATTTTAGTGTGTACAGGGGAACAACAGTCCATCCGTCGGGGCGCTGATACATTCTCTCGTTGAGCTTTGGCGCACAGAGTTCATACACATTCGGGATGAGATATTGTTGGCGTATTTCTTGAAGGGTTTGGTTGTTAATGGAAGATCGGGTGTTGATATAGGAGTAGGCTTTTTCGGATGAGTACTCCTCCATCATTTTTATTTCTGCAATTTCGGCTTCAGTTCGAGCCAGTGACAGAGTATCTTCTGTTGCAAGGGGAAGTTGTGGTTTGGGGGGTAGTAGTAATGGTGGTGGTGATGACAGTGGTATTTGTGGTGGTTTGAGTCTTTGGGGTGGGGTTGGTGTTCATTGGTGGTGTTGTTGCTTTAATGGATGGATTTATGGCGAGGGTTTCATCAGCAATGGTTGGGGCTTGAATGAGGTTGGTGTCAGCTATTGTTTATTGAAAACTGTAGAGGGATGGGAGGAGCTTAGCCGGAGAAAGTAGTTACAGAGGAGTAGGGAAAAAGGTAAAGCTCTTTTGAGTAAAGTGGCGGTTTGTTTTGGGGGGGAAAGGGTTTATGATGTGACCGTCCTTCCATATTCACACGTTTCCCTATTTGTGACAGGTAATGATGGTGGTGGGGTCCAGTTAGGCACGTGTGGCAAGGGTGGGGCTGTTTGGTTCCAAGGCTGATGATTTGTTTCTTATTAATTTTTGTGTACTCTCTTATTATATGTTTTATAACAACAGAGTGGGGGGCAATGTTGAGACATGATTTTGTGGGTCCGCACGATTCGGTGGGACCAATCCCACGCGGAGAAATTTTTCCACGTTGAGGTATATTCTGGTTTGGGGACCTGACTGATAAGGGATCTTCAGTCCTGATTTTATTTGACTTCTAAGTCCTAAAGGAATAGTCCGGATTAGTTTCGATTTCCTTTTCTTAAGGAGATTGACTTCTATCTTGATATGGTAACGACCATGATAAGGAGTCATATTTTAATTCGGGGACAAGGCGATAAGGTGGTGTGATCAACTATAAATACACGATTATACCCTAATTCACAAGTAATGACACTTTGAACACTTAAACATTAAACCTCCATTGTTAACTTATTCTCCAGCCTGTACTTATTCTCACACTAGAGCTATCCTCTGATGGCCCAGGCCATTAGCCTCCTCAGTGTGATTTTGATTCTATGTAGGATTCAACGTGTTGTTTGGTGATTGGGCGCGTGGACGGATCTTGGCATTAACATTATGAAATGACTCATTTTAGCTGGAATAAAATGAATCATTACA
The DNA here is from genome assembly GCA_034770075.1 of Aralia elata. Lineage (NCBI taxonomy): Eukaryota > Viridiplantae > Streptophyta > Magnoliopsida > Apiales > Araliaceae > Aralia > Aralia elata. Next base: position 158,174 of record JAVJAP010000077.1, read on the forward strand.
CTCTTCCTTTCATTTTATTATCTATTCTATTTCTTTACCAATTTTTTCAATTCAAACGTAGTATGAGTGTTTGGCTAGCAACAATAAGAGAGGAGACCCCATTAATGATATGATTTTGGGTAGTAGTGAGATTTTTTGTTTTGAGACAGACTAACGAACGAGAACTCTGGAATGAAATAGTCAGCTTTGATAAAACCTACAAATAATGTTTGTTTTGTTTTGTTATTTTTTTTTTTGCATAATAATTAATTTTAAAGGTTTGGGCTGCTATTAAGTGTCCATTTGTCGGAGTAATATATTGTAATGTAGTACAATAAAATGAAATACTTTTGAATTTAACTTTTAACAAAAGTCCTACAAAATTAAAATTATATTTAATGGCACAATTATAAAAGTTCTTTTACATAAATTAAGCACAAAATAATATAAAAGGGTGTAGCATGGACTTTTAATTACTTTAAAATACTAAAATCTCTACTCACCCAAAAACGTTAGAAAAATCGCCAAATACTAAAATAATTTTGTATTTAGTTTAAATGTGTCTTTATTTATGCACTGTTAGTGTTCGGTCAGACGGCTTTATCTCCAGACTTTTTTTTGGCAAACTTGGTAAATGGTGGGGCAGATTGTTAGTATTATTGTTTTTCCTTTCATGATACGGTCGCTAAGTTATTGCTTTATAGGCCAAGTTCGGCAATATGATTAATGATAAGCCTAAAACTAAAGAGTTAATTTGAAAATTTATCTCTAAATTGTGTGCAAATTACTCTTTTTTCAAGAGAAGTAAATTATTTTCGGTACTATTCGATATATTTGAATGCAAATTATACATAAGGTACCAAATATATCTTTGTAAATTATTTTCAATTTAGATAATATAAGAAACTTGGAAATGGATATTGCTTTTGCTCAAAAAAAAGGAGGTGGGTAAAGTATTCTGAACTCCTAATACATCACATTACACATACAACAAGTAGACATATTTGTAGTAACTTTGATCGCACCTACTGCGGACTGAAGCTTAGCTAGGGATCCTTCGTAAATAGTTGGGTAGGATTCAAACTCAATTTTTGTGTAAGATAAACGATCGGCTTACCACTTGACCAAGTGATAGTTGATTAATTTTGCAATTTTAAAGCATCCACATATTTAACCTTGATATGATTCTATAAATTTATTTTTTATTTTTTTTGAACATTATGTAATTATCTCCTTTTTTTGCCACTATACTATAGTCATGAGTCATGGACTTTGTGCGACCTAATGTTATTCTAAAATTAAATAAATGAAATAAAAAAAGAAATATAATGAAATATTACTATATTTGGTGCAACATTGATCATTTTGACCGATAAATCATTGAATAGAATGAAATTTCATTTTACTTAGAATGAAATTTCATTTTATTCCCTTAATTTTCATACCATGCACATGAAAATTCTCAGAATCAAATTCATTTCATTCCAATGAAACGAATCAATATGACAATTATATCATTCAATCCCAACACCCATAACTATAAACAACTAAACGTGCATTATACTAATTTTTTTTTATTAATTTCATTCTTTTAATCTAACCATAACATATAAGTAATATATTTCAAAAATAATAAAATTTATATTTCAAAAATAATAAAATAACTAAAGATACTGTCAAAATATATTATAAATTAAGTTCAATTTTTTATTTTGACATATTGACGAACTAATTAATAAAATACCTTAACAAATACAAATATATTCCATTCAAAAAAGAAGTTAAAAAAACAGGTGATAATAATAATTAATAGTTCAGACTTTTAATGTACATAAACAGGTGATAATAATAATTAATAGTTCAGACTTTTAATTCAAAAATGTACAAGTACACAATTATCCAAACACACCTTAAAATACATGTTAAGAACATACTCACCAACAACTGACAAGTCCATTAATGGAAAGGAAAAGACAAAAGAACAAAAAAACAAAAGGAAGAAAAAACACTAGGTCGGTAGGACAGGAATATAAAAATATCGGAACCAAGTTAAATATCTGTCCAATTTTTTGCCAAAAACAAGACTTTTTGCGAGGCCTCACATCTCCTACCTGTCAAAACAAACAAAGAATATATACTTCTAATAAAGGTTTGAATCAATTTAATCAGAATCCAACGTAAAACTTTAAGTTTTAAGTTCAAATGAAACTGTAAATGTACTTCTAATAAAGGTTAGAATTGAGTTATCAAATATATCGTTAGCGTTAGTAAAGAGAGAGAGGACTGTGATAATTATCTGACACCCACTCCCACCCCCACCCCCCACCCCCACCCCCACCCCCACCCCCAAACACAAATAAAGATGATTTAATCATAAAGATGATGCCACTAAATGTACAAATATTTTTATTTTTAAAAAATGAGATAGAATACATGAAATAAAGGGTAAATAAGTTATTTAGTAGAATTCATTAGCATTAAAAATAATCAATTAATATAAAAAAATTAAAAAAAAATAATTATCATTTTATTTAATCTTGTGGGATCACTAAAAATAAATTTAAAATTTCTTTATTCTTTTTTTTTTTTAATATGTATACAAATTGTATTTTACTTATTTTTTTTTTTTTTAGAGACGGAGGGAGTATAAAATTTACTAATTTGCAATACCCTTTTAGTATACGATGTTTCAGAAATGAAATTAATCATATAAATTACAAGGTATTCACGCGTACCAAACGAATGTGTTGATTGATTTTGGTGAGATCTAATTTGCAATACCCTTTTAGTATACGATGTTTCAGAAATGAAATTAATCATATTCTCAAGAAAAAATAAAACTGACAACCAAGGAGATACAATTTCAAATTTGTATGATAATCATTAATCATATATACATGCTCAGCATTTTAGGTTTGCATAAATTAATAAAAGAGAGGGAGATATAAATTACCAAGGTCAGAGTAGTACGTGGGTTTATCTAGTGATGACATAAAGAGCATAGAGAATTCCAGGGAGATACCCAAGGAGGGTCAGCACCAGACAGATCCAGAACTCCACCTGCACCCACCATCATCATCACATTTCAACTCCAGTTTATATTAATAAAGTTAAAACAAAAAAATAAAAGAGAAACAAATTCTTCCTTATTTTAAGATCAGCTTACTAAAAATTGTAAATATTAAAGAATAACAACTTACTCTCTAGAGAGAAATAAAACACTCACTTCTATATTATACACAAAAAAATTAAACATTTCATAAATCATAAAAAAGTATATACAATCATTCAGATAGTTAAAAAAAATATTCCCACAATCATCAATACCATATTTAGCTATCTTATGAGTCATGCCCTTACAATTTCTTCTCACAAAGAAAGATTTTAATATCTTAGGAAAAATCAAATTCTTGAAATCCTAGATGATTTTATTTGTAGGAAAACCAAAAATGGTTTTATTCTTATATGTTTTTTAAAGGATGAAATAATTTCTTGAAAATTATCATAAACAGGGATAAATGGTGATTTTGCAATTTTATTAACTACAACTTTTTTGTTCAATAATTTCAGAAAAATCAAAATTACTTTGTTTTGGGGTAACTGTCACAACTAGTTAGATACAAGAATAATTCTTGTACTAGCTTTCACGCACAAGCGCTCCGCGCGTGAGAAAGAAAGTATCCCCCTCCCAAATTAATTGCATTCCTAAGACTTTTTAAAGTCAAATTGACTATTTTTAAAACTAATCTTTTTACTATTTTTGCTAACATATAGGTGAAGATATTATAACCAAAAGAAAGTATATACAATTTATTACTAATTTCAATTTTTATAATTTTAGAAATATATTTATATATGCTTAATTATTAATTTTAAAAATAGTCAATTTGACTTAAAAAAGTCCCAGAAAAACAATTAATTTGGGACGGAGGGAGTACAAAACAAGCGTAGGAAGTTATATTCAATTCAATTTTAATTGAATTAATAACTATGGCATAAAATTAATTATATAAATTAAATTTCATTTATTTAAAATAAGATGTAACTTAATTACATAAAAACTAATTACAGAGAATTGATAATAAGATATTATAATTACTTTATTTTGGGTCACTGTCACAACCAGTTACTACTGAATATTATAATTACAGTCTTACTTTTTCCTCGTAATGAATGAGATGGTTACAATTTTTTAACTAGATTTCTTACAAAACTTTGACATACATAACATGGGTTCTATAATTAAGAAGAATCACAACAAATTTTATGAGAAAAAAAATTCAAAAATAAAAAAAACATTTAACATGGGTTCTATTAGGTACGTACCTCGCAGCCGAATCTGAGGAAGACACCAAGAGGAGGGAGGATGATGGCCAAGATAATATCTACGAAGGTGGCTGTTCCGTGCCTCATCTTCCCTTTCTTGTTTTCTTTTTTTACAAAAGCCGAGGAAATATCAGAATTAAGCACAGGATGAGATATTGAAATACGATGATATATTCGTAACTGCAAGTGATTTTTATAAGCAACCAGGACATGGGTGAGATAACACGTGTCGTCTTCAAATATCATGGCAGCTACATTGTGTACACCGACACGCGGTTGCTTAGCCTCGTAAATAAAGCCCTTAAGCATCGTCACTGTTGTCGTGTTGTACACCTGGCTATCACTTAAGTGGACCACGTGTTACATGATGGATTCGCGGTGTCGGCTCTTTAGTAATCCTTCCGTCTCTGAAAAGATTATTTAAGTGGTAAAAAAATTTTGTCTTAAAAAAGATGATAAAAATATTACATAAATTTTTACTTTGATAAAATTATTCTCAACTTATTTTTCTATTTTATTTATTTCAATAATCAACTAATCACATCACTAACTTTCTCTATTCAAAACTCAATTATAAATATTAACTCATCACATTACTCGAGGATAAGGGTAGATTGAAAAAATATACATACTCTTTCATAATTTTTTCACTATCTTAATTTGTGTAAAAATTATACTTTCGTCGTCTTTTTGAGGACGAAAGGAGTATCTTATATGGAGACCCACGTATGTTCCCACGCGTGAGTACCCATCTTCAATTTAGACGTGGAATGGCTCTGCTCCATTCAATTTCTCCTCAATTCTATTCAACACGAGTTCTTCTAGGCGGACATGAAAATTGGACATAAAAATTAGACATTAGTGTATTTGAATTTTACATATTTATATTTTTACCCACCATTGGGGTCAAAATACAAATAAATAAAATTCAAATATACTAATGTCTAATTTTCATGTCCAATTTTTATGGCCACATAGAGTTTTTGATTCACCACACATACTATTTTTAATATCTAAAAATAAAAGTATTAGGTGTATTATAGGGAATTGGTATCATTAGAAGGAATATTATAATTTTCTTGTACGATTTTGAAACTATTCTAAAGCTCATTTTTATTATAAGGAAAAAAGAAACACATTTTAAGATTAAACATGTACCAATTCATAAAATGTCTTTGTGCTAATATTTTTCTTAATATCATATGTTATACATTTGAATATTTTTCGACCGACCTTAATAAAAAGAAAATCTTAAATACTTCAAAATCCTATTAGAAAGGAAAAAACCAAAGCTGACCGGAGATGATCCACGATTTGGTCGACGGTGGTGAAATTGTTCTTATATGATTGTTCTATATGACTGTAAAGGATTATCATATCTTGAAAATATATTTTGAAAAGAGTTAAATACACTTGTGTCTCTCGAAGTATCATCCAACTTATACAAACGACCTTAAACTATAAAAATTAATAATAGCAACCTTTAAGTACACTTAAGTAAAAGTGACCCTCTGGCCATATTAATTTTGGCCGGAATGCTGACGTGTAACGGCAAAGTAATGTATTTAAAGTCAATTTAATTTTGTTTTCTTATATAGAACAATGCATTTAAATAGCATAAGCATGTATATACTATTTAAATAAATAAAATTCACTATAAATTACCACACTACACATAAATAATTAATCTCATTAATTAAATTAAATTTAATAATTTACTCAAATAAAATAGTTAAATCAACTAATTAACTAAATAAAATAATAAACTCTACTAATTAACTTAAATAAAATAACTAACTCAATTAATTAATTCAAATTAAATAATTAGCTCCGCTAATCATTCAAGTAAAATAATTAAATTTAATTATTTTATTTATATTAATTAATGAGATTAATTATTTTACTCACTACACATTACCATACTATATATATATAAAATAATTAATCTCATTAATTATTTTATTTTATGTATAGTATAATAATGTGTAGTGGATAAAATAATTAAAATACGATAAAATACGTTAAAAATAACTAAATTAATTAGTGGAGTTTTATATTTATTTTATTTGAATTAATTTGTTTGAATTAATTATGTTAACATATTTTGATAATTAACGTAATTATCATAACGTGTTTTGATAATTAAAATAAGTAACCTCTCTTTATAACTAACTAAATAATTATTTACATGATTGATTAGCGGAGTTAACTATTTTATTTGAATTAATTAATTGAGTTAGTTATTTTATTTAAGTTAATTAGTGGAGTTTGTTATTTTATTTAGTTAATTAGTGGAGTTAACTATTTTATTTGAATAAATTATTATATTTAATTATTTAATTAATTAAATTAATTATTTTATGTGTAGTGGTAATTTGTAGTGAATTTTATTTATTTTAAGTAGTATATATATGCTTATACTATTTAATTGTATTGTTTTATAAAAGAAAATATAATTAAATGACTTTAAATGCATTAAAATACATTAAAAATTATTAAAATACGTTTATATTATTGATTTGTTTTTTAGTTATTGTTTTTTCCCTTAATTGTTATTTTGTATTAATTGATAGGGTTAGTTATTTTATTTAGGTTAATAGTTGAGTTAATTATTTTATTTTATTTAATTAGCGTGATAAATTATTGTATTTGAATTAATTAGTGAGTTTTATTTATTTAACTTGAATTATTTATTTTATTTGATTTAGTTAATGATTTTTAATCATTTTATTTGAATTAAGTTAGTATTTGGGTTGTATTTGATAATTAATCGCATAGTCAACATTTATTATACGATTTCATATGGTCAAACCGTATATTATATCACATGAACGACACTGCTAGTATTTCGACCAAAATTATGACCGGAGGGTCACTTTTGCTTACTTAAATATACTTGGAGTCTGCTATTATTAGCTTTTATAATTTAGGATCACTTGTGTAAGTTGGGTAATAGTTTGAGGGATAGAAGTGTATTTAACCCTTTTGAAAATGATTAAATTGGGACGAGGGAATTAGAGTACTGTTGTGACCCATGTGGTCTCTTTTCAGGGGTAAAATTGTCTAACTTGTTTTCTCTACTATTGGGATTGACTTATACTTCTGCGGGTTTGACTAACGGCCACTACGACATGGTAGTCGGGGGGTCTCACTTAGGGGTAACGCCCCTGGAAGCCAAGCGCAAAGCGCATTAATTGGGCTTGGGGATTTATTAGTAACCCAATTTTGGGTTTTACTAATGTATTAAGCTTGAGCCCATGTTATAGTAGTTAGCATTTTTTAGTTACTATAAAATATTGTTTGGTACTGTGTGGATCATTGTAGAGCGTGTAATACATCTTATGAATACATCAAACAACTAGGACTAGCCAATTAAATTGATGAACTTGAGTATATCGTGTGTTCTTAATTTTCCTTCTTCATATAATATATATATGTGTAAGTGTGCTATTATTCGTTCTTAAATTCCAACATTTGGTATCAGATCAGTGTCCTAAGACCAAGGAAGAAAAAGAGGAGATGACTCATATCCCATATGCAAGCACAGTTGGAAGCTTAACGTATGCAATGGTTTATACGAGACCAGATATTGCCCAAACAGTGAGAGTATTCAACAGATATATGTTAAACCCTAGCAAGGAGCATTGAACTGCCATCAAAAGAATTTTCAGGTATCTTTATGGTACTTCTGATTTTGCATTGCATTTTGGAAGTAAAGAAGATGGGAGGAACTTTGAGGTGGTAGGATTTGTGGATGTTGATTGGGGTGGAGATATTGATAGTAGGAAATCAACAAGTGGTTACGCATTCAACTTGTTGGATGGTATTGCGAGTTGGATGAGCAAGAAACTAAGTTCTGTTGCTTTATCGTCTATTGAGACAATACATGGCGCTTACTCATGCAGGTAAGAAAGCAATATGGATTCGCAGGTTATGTGCCAAACTTGGTTTTAAGCAGAAAGAGGTGAAGTTAAAGTGTGACAATGAGAGTGCTATTCACTTAGTAAAGAATCTTGCATTCCACTCACGATTGAAACATATTGATATTCAGTATCACTTCATTAGAGAGAAGGTTGATGAGAAATTGATTATCTTGGAGAAGGATGACACATTAGTGATCGAACAACGCAAACTTCTTAACTAAAGCAGTTAGTTTGGCAAAATTTGAGTGGTGTATGTGACGCCCCAAATTCGGGTCTGCCTTCAAACCCAGGTCCGATGCATCATGATACTACCTTTTTAACAAAATCTTAAAGACAAAATATAAAAACTAAGTTATTACAAACCGTTTTACTCTAAATCTTAGGTTTCATAACCTTTACAAGCTTAATACATTGTCTTATGAATAAATATTACATCATTCTACATAATATCATAACAATACACATAATTATTACATAATATTCCTTATTCGGAAACCTTTCCTTTCCCTTTATCATTCTTTCCTGAACTCTCGGGCCGCTCGGGCTTAGCTGAAAACATTTGATTCAACGCAAAAATGAGCTACTAAACTCAGCAAGTATAAACAATTAAGTGAACAACAAAATCAAGAATCAAATATTTTACTTTGAATAATTTCTACAACTGAATAATAGTTGTGAAAACATTTCGAATAAATGGGAACAATAATAGAAAATTCCTGTTTATTTAACATTTGAGAATTTACATGCTGAGCGGTCAAACGACCTTGAACATTTTCTTTTCATAAAAGGTTTAACAGATTTTTATACTATAAACCGACATTTTCCAAGTACTTTAGGGGATCAGCCTATTGTACTCATGTTGTGCACAACTTATTTCTTTTAACGACTATATGCGTTTGATTTTACATCGCGAAGGCCAGTCGAAAATCCGACCAAAATACCCTTAATAATAGGGAGGTTCATCTCAGACTTAAGTTAGAGTCCGCACCAATTTAATTTGGTTTGAAAAACATTTAAAAATTTATCAAATTCAAGTCATAACTTGACATGTGTCTAGTCGAAACAACAAGGCATCAACATAGCTTTATAATAGTTTATGAAATATCGAACCTTGAATCTTTAAATAACATGAAGTTTTAGCATATAGAATAACATGTGCAATCATAAAATTTATTATATAAGTTTGGATTTCACACAATAAATAGATACTGTGTAAATTAATACTTTAACACAATCTGTAAATGAAGCTGAAAAGCTCGCATAATAATAATATCATTTGTAGAAATAAAACTCGCAAAAGAGTTTAAAAATACTTGCCTTTCGCGTTCTCAAAAAACTTGACGTTAATCATCCTTCAATGTCCTACACATATATGTTCACATTGACACACCAATTAGCCACATATTTGACTCCATATATGGGATTACATTACAATAATTTTCATTTTAGGTCGTTCGCGTTTAATGAATTTTAAACATCGCATCCAACTTTAATTAGATTCTGCGTTAGAGGCCCAAAAATCAGACAGGTAGAACCTGTCTGCTTTAAGTCAAATTCTATTTTAATTGTTCTCCAAACAGTACACACCCGTCTTCTTTAGGCTAAATTTTTTGTTCCAATTCAGACAAGTTAACCCGTCTGCTTTTAGGTGTCCGTTTACTAATAAAACTCATTGTGAGTGAGGCCAGCAACTGGGTTGTTAACAGTTTTCCCGTACCTATTTTGCGACTTCGTAACTTGCTCATTTCTTATCGAAAAAAGTTCGTTCTTGAGCCCACTTCCTCCTTGTTCTACATACTACACAACCGCTAGAAGAAAAGAATTTTCTAACTAGTCCGAAAACTGACTCAAAAGTCAGGGGTCATACTAGGTTTTTAGCTTTTTAACGTCTTTTACGAAAAATTTCGCCAAAACTTTGTTATGGCGTATTTTTCTTCCGTTCCACTTGGAACAATTACTTAATCCCTTTAACTATGGTTCCTTCTTTTCGGATTTTAAAATAAACTACACAAACACATAAATATAGCAGTCCATTTACAGTCCTCTAAATAAATTCCAACCTGTACGCTTTGGCTTACGAGTTTTAGTTATTCGTTTACTTGCATGGCATTTACCGGTAGATTTAAACAAGATTTAACCATAAAGCCTTATCACTCCAAGATCCTTATTTGATCTCATCAAATATCAACAACACCAACAAGCACTTCTTTAACAAACTAAGAAGTTTTCAAAAAAATAGAAAGATGAAAAGTTAGGGTTTTTATAATACTTACCCTTGTTGCTTCTTCTTCATCTTACTTAGCTTTCCTTGAAGATCAAAGTTAGCTCCCTTCTTACTCCCTCCTTGTCCGTCCCTCTTCCTTTCTTTTCTCCCTCAAGCTTTTGCTCTCAAGCTTTCTCTTTCTTTACTTAGGATTTCAATGAAATGGTTCTAAAAAAAATGTAAGTATACTTGCAAATCTAATTAAAAGTAAACCAAGGGTGAGGGTAACATAGTCTTTTAGACCCTTAACCAAGCATTAGTTAATTAAACTAACTTCAATTAAATTAACTAAGGCTAGACAAAAAAATTACCTAAAGCTTTGTTTGGCTAAAAAAAATGAGAATGGAGGGGACATAAATCTAACACTTGATTGTTTGGATAAAAACTTACTAAAGAAGGAAAGTGACTCATCCCTTTGTCCCCTCCCCCATATGCCCGACCTCTCTCTCTCTCTTTCTCTCCATTGTGACTCACCTACTTGGTTCAATTAACCTCATGCTTAATTTTAATCAAGTGACACATGTCCATCAACTTCTTTACATGTGACACCTAGCCCTAATCCTTTCTTAAGCCTTTAGGTTTTAACCCTAGGCTTAAGCCAGAGCTCAACACTAGGAAAGCCAATTAAACCCTTGGCCCAACCCTAGGCAAGCCATTTTAAACCCTAGCCAAGTCATTTTAAACCCTAGGCTCAAATGAGTTAGTTACATCAAAACTAGTTTTGTTTCTAATTTTTTCTAGTTAGGGTTTCCTAACTAATCCGATTAGTCAAACCGAAAAATTTAATTACGAAATTTTTTTATTAGAGATTATATCTCACATTCCCAAATAAACGCTATGCCGTAATTCGAAAATTCGAAAACACGAAAAATGTTTTTATCGTGAATAGTGTTTTTATGCCTTTTTCTGATAAAAATATTTTTATCGGAGATTTCATCTCTCAATATCAATTAATTAATATGACATCGCTTGAAAAGTCGAAAAACGAAATAACGAGTCCGTTATGCGATGAATAGTGTTTTTATGAATAGTGATTTAGCGGTTTCTCGAAATATTTTTATTTTATTTATGAAACCGTGACACATGATCAAAATCAAATATCACATTCATTAGGTCAAAATCGACTTTCACACACATAACACATAAGTATTTCTGTCAAAATATTCATTTTATTTATTAAATAATAAAATCCTAATTACAAGGATAGTCTACATACTTGATCGTTACATTTTCCCCCCTTATAAGGATTTTGTCCCCAGAATCACAATACAAGGTCACATAAAAAGATGGGGATAATTCACCCTCATTTTATCTTCAAGTTCCCACGTTATCTCTTCGACATTGTGGTTCCTCCATAATACTTTTACCGAAGCTATCACTTTATTTTTTAAGACTTGCTCCTTCCTATCAATTATTTGAATATAAATTTCTTCATACGTTAAGTCTTTTTCAAATTGTATAGGTTCATATTCTATTATATGTTTATAGTTTGGCTTATACGGTCGCAATACCGACACGTGGAACACATTATGTATATGCTCCAGTTCCGGAGGTAATGCTACTTCATAAGCTATCTCCCCCACACTTCTCAATACTTCAAACGGTCCTATAAATCTTGGACTTAGCTACCCTTTCTTCCAGAACCGTATCTTCCCTTTCCAAGGAAATACATAACTGCCGACTTCAAAATCTCGCTTCTTGTGATGCTGATCTATATACTTCTTCTGTCGGTCTTGAGCTGCAACATGTCTTGCTCTTATCACTTTCACGATCTCTGTTGGGCTATTTGTATATATGATAAATCAATACACATACGCAAGTGCATGTGGTCAACAAGTAATATAATGAAAGTAAAGTAGCGATCCCACAGAGAAAATTAAACTGAAATCTAATCTAACAAGCACCAATTTTATAACTATTTCGGTCTCTTTAAACAGATGGATAAAATTGTGAACTAACTAAAATCACTAAGAAATAGATTAAACTAATTATCAAATGATTAAATCAGATAAAGGAGATATGAGACTATAATTTCACTTATTGCGGCAATTAGATTGATATACTTCCTGTTAACCCTAATTAATTACTCTGGATTGTTAGTCAAGAAAACACGAAAGTAAAATATGGCCATCTCTCGATGTACCATACCCTTATCACATTAAATCCACAAAAGATAGAATAAATGCGAACACCCTAATTAACTAACCCACTATACCTCTATGTGAATTACAATTAAAGAGGGTTTAAGCACAAGTTCTCAATAGACTACATGCGATGCTTCGATATATCTCTATCCTAGGCACGAATCATGAATTCCATCACCATGTAGAAATCATAAACACATGCTAATATGATCAGATCCAAACCTATACTTCATTTCTCAATTTCATATAGGTTATCATAGTAATTGGTGATCAAGCAATTATACAATTAATACAAATCATATTAGACAATCCATTAATAATTAATTAGAACTCAACAAAGAAGCATATCAATTTCAATTAAACAATAAGATCCATTATAATCCCACAATAGAATTTAGTTCATACTGATAATAAAAACATCCACGTAACAATCCATCATTACAGAAGTACAGAGTTGAGAAGTAGAGAAAAGAATAGAAAAAACTCTGCAAGAAGCTTTGGCTTTCCTCCTTCCTCTTCTCTCAAGTCTGAATTTCTGATGTCAATTGTCTTCCGTTGTTATGTGTTTCCTTCGTTTCCCCGTAGATTGTTATGTGCTACCTCCTATATCTCAGTAAAATTACTCCTTAAAACCCTACACACGTTGTTTTGTTCCGTCCCACTTAGAGAGTCCCTCCTAGAACCAAAAACTGCCGCGAAATAAAAACCCATCTCATGCCTGCGTTTCAGCGCTGGCAGCGCGAGCTCAAAATAGCCTGGTTCAGTGCCGACCGCGCTGAACATCAAAACAACTACAAAATTACCACTTTCTTTTAGAATTTCCTGTTTTGCCCCTCCATTGCTAGCTCTGCAAAATACACATAAAATAAACATAAATAACTAAAAATACTTCCAAGCAACCAAAGAATTAAGATAAAAGACATCCGATTCGCAAGTGTAAAACTCACTCATCAATCTCTGCCGTTTACTGTACCATTTTTGGTCCCAATAGGCGACGTTCCCCCATCTCATCCCAACATAATGGCGTTTTGCACTTTCTTCCGTATAACGCTTCGTAAGGCGGCATGTCTATATTCACATCATAACTATTATTATAAGCAAATTCTACCAGAGATAGGTGGTCGTCCCAATTCCCTTTTAAGTCCATGACACAAACTCTTAACATGTCTTCTAGGGTCTAGATCGTTTTCTCACTTTGTCCATCTGTTTGAGGATGATATGTCGTGCTCAACTGCGTTCCCATTCGCTCTTGTAAGCTTTTCCAAAAATTTGATGTGAACCGTGGATCCCTGTCCGACACAATCGAAACTGGTACTCCATGTCTGAAAACTATTTCCTTGACATAAAGTTTAGCTAATTGATCTAGGTTAAACCTTATCTTAATTGGCAAGAAATATGCCGACTTCGTCAAACGATCCACTATAACCTATATAGCGTCGTACCCTCTCTGAGTATTTGGAAGTCCTACCACAAAATCCATTGTGATATGCTCCCATTTTCACTCTGGAATTTCCAACGGTTGTAACAACCCACTTGGTCTCTGATGCTCGGCCTTGACTTTCTGACAAGTCAGGCACCTGCTAACGCATTCCGTGACTTCCCTTTTCATGTTCGGCAACCAAAAGTGTAGTCGGAGGTCTTGATACATCTTTGTACTACCCGGATGAATCGAGAACCTCGAACTATGGGCCTCTTGTAAAATTTCCTCCTTCAACTCTGGTTCTGACGAAACCTAAATTCTTCCTTCAAATCTTAACACTCCTTCATTATCTAATTTAAACTTAAGCTTTTCTCCATCTACTATCCTCTTCCGCATATTCTCACACTCCTCATCTCTGAGTTGTGCCTCTTTTACTCTGTCCAAAATGGTTGGATGAGTCTCCATCGTATATAACTTCCCATTTGATTCCTTCGAAAATTTTACCTCCAACTCTATTTTAGCCATCGCTGTTATTAGCTCTTCTTGAGCCGTTAACATTGACAGCTTTTGTCGACCCTTTCTACTTAGGGCGTCGACCACTACATTCGCCTTCCCTGGGTGATATAAAATCTCACAGTCATAATCTTTTATTAATTCTAACCACCTTCTCTGTCTGATATTTAACTCCTTCTGTGTGAAGATATATTTTAGACTTTTATAGTCCGTGTATATCTCACATTTCTCTCTGTACAAATAGTGCCTCCATATCTTTAAGACAAACACAACTGCTGCTAATTCCAGGTCATGAGTAGGGTATCCCTTCTCATAATCCTTTAGTTGTCGTGATGCGTACGCAATGACCTTCCCGTGTCTGCATAAACACGTATCCCAGACCTCTATGCAACGCATCACTATACACCACAAAATCCCCCGTATCATCTGGTAAAGGTAATATGGGTGCCTTACTCAATCTTTTTTTTAACCCCCTAAAACTTTCCTCACATTTCTCCGTCCATACAAACTTCACCGTCTTCCTCGTCAAATTGGTTAACGGGGTAGCTATCTTAGAAAAATCTTGGATAAATCTTCGATAGTATCCCACTAACCCTAAGAAACTCCGCACCTCAATTAGCGTCTTCGGTTGTTCCCAATTAATCACCGCTTCCACCTTCGTTGGATCTACAGATATACCATCTTTGTCGATCACGTGCCCTAAAAATTGAACACTCTCTAACCAAAATTCACATTTTGAAAACTTTGCATATAACTTCTCCTTCCTTAGTGTTTCTAACACTATTCTAAGATGTTCGACATGATCTTCCTGCGTCTTTGAATAGACTAGGATATCATCTATGAACACCACTAAAAATTTGTCCAAATACGGTTTGAACACTCTATTCATTAAATCCATGAATGCGGCTGGCGCATTCGTTAACCCGAACGACATAACCAAGAACTCATAATGGTCGTAACGAGTCCTAAATGCCGTTTTCGGAACAACCTCACTTCTTACCTTCAACTTGTGTTACCCTGTCCTAAAGTCTATCTTAGAAAAGTACCTCGCCCCTTTCAACTGACCAAAAAGATCACCGATCTTGGGCAACAGATACTTATTCTTGATCGTTACTTTATTCAACTCTCGATAGTCGATACAAAGCCTCAACAATCCGTCCTTCTTATTCACAAATAACACTGGTGCTCCCCATGGAGACACACTCGGTTCGATATACTTTTTATCTAGTAATTCTTGTAATTGTATCATCAATTCCTTCATCTCTATTGGGGCCATCCTATATAGAGCCCTTAAAATTGGTGTTGTCCTAGGCACAACATCTATCACAAACTTTATCTCCCTATCTAGCAGAAGACCTGGCAATTCGTCCAGAAATACATCCGCGAATTCTTGCACAATTGGTATCTGACCCATTTCTGCTCCTACTCGTTGAGTATCTATAATGTGGCACAGATAACCTACGCACCCCTTCCTTAACAATTTCATTGCTTGCATCATCGTCAGACAACGAGATTGCCTCGGCGATTTACTACCGTAAAATATTACCTTAGATTGATTTGGTATCTGAAGGTTTATACATTTCTTTGGCAATCTATCATTACCCCGTGGTTATACAACCAGTCCATTGCCAGAATTACGTCGAATTCCCACAATTTTATCGGAATTAAATCTACCGACATCTTGTGTCCCCTTATATCTACGCAATAATTTCTATGAATGTGTTTAACGAGAATTATTTCCTTGTTCGGAACTTCTATGTTCAAGGGAGTCTCTAGATATTCTAGAGGTAAACTTAAACGTCTAGCAAAATCAAACAATACATATGCATTTATATTATTGACCGGGATGATACCTAAGACAACATCTCCGGATGCCACTGTATCTTGGACCGTCATGTTGAAGGTCCGGGCAGTTAGTCTACCAGGTGGAGCTGGACCAACTATAGTCAGCTTGCCACTACTATTCCCTTTGTTCCCTTCATCTGCTCCATTCTTTTGGCAATTTCTTGCCATGTGGTCTGGCGCTCCGCAATTGAAGCACACTCCTTTCTTCGGGTTAGGGCAGTTAGGAGAGATGTGTCCCTTCTGTCCGCATTTGTAACACACCGATTTCCCTTTCAGACACACCCCTAGGTGATTCTTCCCACAGTTTTTGCAAGCCTCGACCTTTTTCTTTTGGTCTCCCTGCTTATTCCCGATATTCCCCGAATTATTCCACTTTCTTTTCTTTCCTCCATTTCCTCCGCTTCCCTCAGCTTTATCTCTACCCTCTGACTTCTTCTTATTCCTCTTCTCCTGGTTAAACTTGGTCAATGCCTCACTCTCTCCTTCGACTATAATAGCCTTTTCCAAGATTGATCTGAATGAATCAATTTGCAACACAACAACTTTGTTATAGAGCCAGGGTTTTAGGCCCTGCTTAAACCTCCTTACTTTCCTTTCCTCGGTGTCTATTTAGTGTGGAGCAAACCTAGTCAGTTCATTAAACTTGGCAGCGTATTGGGGAACCGTCATATCCCCCTGCTTTAATTCTAGAAACCGTACCTCCATATGGCTCTGCATAATTTGAGGGAAATAATTCTCGAAGTATAACTCCTTGAATCTTTCCCATGCAACTACTCCCTCTCTGGCCCTATTTTTGTTGGCTTCCCACCAGAAATTGGCCTCCCATTTCAACATGTAGGTAACAAAAGCGGTCTTTTGCTCCTCTTCAACTCGGGCAACGATAAATGCCTTCTCAATCTCTTTTATCCAAGATTGAACCTCTATAGGCTCAGTGGTCCCCCTAAACTCGGGTGGACCCATGCTTTTGAAATCCTTAAAGCTGGTGACTAGCACAACTGGAGGATTCTCGGGTGCTCTAGTGGGGTTCCTATTAAATGCCCCTACCAATAAATCTATGAATTATTGCATAGGTTTTACTGGTTCCCTATTCTCGGGTTCCCTATTCTCAGGTTCCCTATTTTTGGGTTCCCTATTTTCGTTTACAATTCTCAGTGTTCTTGGTCTTCCTCTTCCTCTACATCTTGGCGGCATTTTTCTGTTAATAAAATATTCTTTATTATTATTAATATTTTATTATTAATCTTAAAACATTTTCATTTAATGTTATCACATTCACATCACAAGCATATTTAATAAATCTTTATATTAATTATACTTCTTGTCATTACACACACACACACATATATATATACATATATAGCTATCGGTTACATTTACAATGCATAGCACCTCCGGCTATGTACTTCTACACCCCTCTTATTAAATACAAAAAGAAGGGATTCACCTATTCTAATCCTTAACTAGTATACGAGTTAGGATTTACAAAATTTATCCCACTATGTATATAAAAAGTTGGGATTCACATCATTCAGATATATACTTACACACACACATACACACACATATACACACACATATATATATATATATTATATATATATATATATATATATATATCTTTACATATCTAATATACTGATCTATGTTAGACCCCTAGCAATGGCGCTCGTGTGCTCTTCCCGTGCTATGGCCACCACCCTCGGCCGAGTGATGGTATGAAAGGTATGTCCCTCCTCTGCCGAGAAAAAGACCACCCTGTCTATGATACAATCAACTAATGTCGTGTACGCATAGTCCATCCTATCAGCCGTCCGCTTATGCACTCTCACCTCCTGCTCCAGATCCTGGGCCTGATCCTTAGCCCTCTATCGATCAACTATCTCCTCATCCCAGAGATTATTAATCTCATGTCTCTCTACTTGGAGGTCATGTATCGCAGCCTCTAATACCTGATTCTGGACCTCTAATACCTGATTCTGATTATTAGCAGCATGCAGTACTATATTCAGCTCTGCATTCTGATCCACTAAGGCCCGTAATTGGGGTGAAGGCCTCCTGGATCTCGGGGTTGATATATTCACCCTCTGATCCTCCTTCTACTTCCTCTTCTGCCGGTACAACCTCTGCTGATGCATCCTTAGCCGGTGAAGCCTTTATCGGTGCAACCTCTACTGGTGCAACCTCTACTGGTGCAGCCTCTACTGGTGCAACCTCTGATGCCGCACCACCCCCCAACATGCCAGCATCTACAAGCCCAACAAACCTAGCACGTATGCTAGGTGGCAGTTTGCTCTCCTCCTCATCAGGCTCATCCCAATGCTCTGACGGATCCTCATCGGAGCCAGTCTCAACATCAGGATCACTCTCTATCAGCATTATAAGCACTGGCTCAGGTGCTGGCTGAAGTGGAGCAATCAGCTCCTTGCTTATAACATGTATATCTCTAACCTCCTCTTCTACTAACATTCTATAATCAAAGTTGTTATCGAGATTAGCACATAGCAACAAAATATATTTCATATAACAAATAACAATTGAATTTATGTTATAACCTACAGCTCTGATACCAACCTATGACGCCCCCAAATCCGGGTCTGCCTTCAAACCCGGGTCCGGTACATCACGATACTACCCTTTTAACAAAATCTTAAAGACATAATATAATTACTAAGTTATTACAAATCGTCTTACTCTAAATCCCAGGTTTCATAACCTTTATAAGCTTAATACATTGTCTTATGAATAAATATTACATCATTCTACATAATATCATAACAATACACATAATTATTACATAATATTCCTTATTCGGAAACCTTTCCTTTCCTTTCATCCTTCTTTCCTCAGCTCTCGGGCTGCTCGGGCTTAGCTGAAAATATTTGATTCAACGCAAGAATGAGCTACTAAGCTCAGCAAATTCAAATCATAACTTGACATTTGTTTAGCCGAAACAGCAAGGCATTGACATAGCCGAAATAGTTCATGAAATATCGAACCTTGAATCTTTAAATAACATGAAGTTTTAGCATACAAAATAACTTCTGCAATCATAAAATTTATTGCATAAGTTTGGATTTCACACAATAAATAGATATTGTGTAAATTAATACTTTAATACAATCTGTAAATGAAGTTGAAAAGCTCGCATAATAATAATATCATTTGTAGAAATAAAACTCGCAAAAGAGTTTAAAAATACTTGCCTTTCGCGTTCTCTATAAACTTGACGTTAATCGTCGTTCAATGTCCTACACATATATGTTCACATTGACACACCAATTAGCCACATATTTGATGCCATATATTGGATTACGTTACAATACTTTTCATTTTAGTACGTTCGCGTTTAATAAATTTTAAACATCGCATCCAACTTTTAGATTCTGCGTTACAGGCCCAAATCAGACAGGTAGAACCTGTCTGCTTTAAGTTAAATTCTATTTTAATTGTTATCCAGACAGTACGCACCCATCTGCTTTAGGCTAAAATTTTTGTTCCAAATCAGATAGGTTAACCCGTCTGCTTTCAGGTGTTCGTTTACTAACGAAATTCATTGTGAGTGAGGCTAGCAACTGGGCTGTTAAAAGTTTTCCTGTACCTACTTTGCGACTTCGTAACTTGCTCATTTTTTATCGAAATAAGTTCGTTCTTGAGCCCACTTCCTCCTTGTTCTACATACTACACAACCTCCAGAAGAAAAGAATTTTCTAACCAGTCCGAAAACTGACTCAAAAGTCAGGGGTCATACTAGGTTTTTAGCTTTTTAACGTCTTTTACGAAAAATTTCGCCATAACTTTGTTATGACGTATTTTTCTTCCGTTCCACTAGGAACAATTACTTAATCCCTTTAATTATGGTTCTTTCTTTTTTCATTTTAAAATAAACCACACAAACACATAAATATAGCAGTCCATTTACAGTCTTCTAGATAAATTTCATCCTTTACGCTTTGGCTTACGAGTTTTAGTTATCCGTTTACTTGCATGGCACTTACTAGTAGATTTAAACAAGATTTAACCATAAAGCCTTATCACTCCAAGATCCGTTTTTGATCTCTTCAAATATCAACAACCACCAACAAGCACTTCTTTAACAAACTAAGAAGCTTTTAAAAAAAATTACAAAGATGAAAAGTTAGGGTTTTTATAATACTTACCATTGTTGCTTCTTCTTCTTCTTCTAACTTAGCTTTCCATGAAGATCAAAGTTAGCTCCCTTCTTATTCCCTCCTTGTCTTTACTGGCATGACACTTACTAGTAGATTTAAACAAGATTTAACCATAAAGCCTTATCACTCCAAGATCCGTTTTTGATCTCTTCAAATATCAACAACCACCAACAAGCACTTCTTTAACAAACTAAGAAGCTTTTAAAAAAAATTACAAAGATGAAAAGTTAGGGTTTTTATAATACTTACCATTGTTGCTTCTTCTTCTTCTTCTAACTTAGCTTTCCATGAAGATCAAAGTTAGCTCCCTTCTTATTCCCTCCTTGTCTGTCCCTCTTCCTTTCTTTTCTCTCTCAAACTTTTGCTCTCAAGCTTTCTCTTTCTTTACTTAGGATTTCAATGAAATGGTTCTAAAAAAAATGCAAGTATACTTGCAAATCTAATTAAAAGTAAACCAAGGGTGAGGGTAACATAGTCTTTTAGGCTCTTAACCAAGCATTAGTTAATTAAACTAACTTCAATTAAATTAACTAAGGCTAGACAAAATAATTACCTAAGGCTTTGTTTGGCTAAAAAAATGAGAATGGAGGGGACATAAATCTAACACTTGATTGTTTGGATAAAAACTTACTAAAGAAGGAAAGTGACTCATCCCTTTGTCCGCTCCCCCTGTGATGACCCGAATTTTCAGAAAAATATTAAAATAAGAATTTAATAAATAAAATTCTTATTTGGTGTTATGATATGTGGTATTATGAAATATAGTGAATATATTATTATATTTGCTATAGTTAAATAAATTTGTGAGAAAATAATTTATAGAAAGAAAAGAAAATAATTGAATATATTATTATATATAAATTGTGAGAATCAATTTATTTAAAGATATGGATAGCTTGAAAAATACATAATTTTTGTATCTATTAATGAGCAACTTAAAATAATTTATAATATTAAATTATTTTAATAGGAGTATAATGTAAATTTTGTGGTGAAGAAAGTAATTTATATATGGAGATTAAATTTAAATTATATTATGAAAATAATATAATTTGATTATGAAGTCTTGTAATGAATTCGCTATGAATTAAATTTCATGAGCAAGATAACTAATTCACTTAATTAAATTGTTGAATTAAGATAATATTTAAATTATGGTTAAATATATTAAAGTAATATATTTAATGAATAGAAATAAATTGTTGAAAGGCAATTTATGGAAAGAAGAAGATTATTAAATTTAATTATACAAAATTTGTTGTGTATATTAAATAAGTAAATTAAAATAATTAATGGAATATTAATTATTTTAATTGGTCCGTTATGTTAAATAAGGTGAATTAAAATAATTGATAATATTAAATTATTCTAATATGGTGAAATTATCTCATTAAATAAATTATTTTATTTAATGTATAAAGATTAAATGAGTATACATTAAGTGAAAATGTATTACGCGATAAGTACGAAGAAATGTATGTAATATATATATATATATATATATATATATATATATATAGTTAATGTGTATATGTATATATGTAATATATGGGAATATATATACACCGTGTATGAAGCTGAGGTTGGGAGCTGAGTCATTAGCATTAAGCGTGAGGTGTTACTTGATAAGGCAATCTCAGGACACTAAGAAAAACAAAGGAGGAGCTTATTACTATCTTATATATACCCTGCTCCTTTTCTCCTCAAAACACTTCCCTGGCCCATTCCATTTCCATTTCGTTCCAAAGAACAAAAAGAAAAAAAAAGAGAAAAAAAAAGAAGCAGCAGTCCCTGACCATTCCCATCCGTTCCCAAAGTAAGAAAAGAAAGCAACAATCAAACATCAAATGAAGGTATACAATTTCCTTCTTCGTTAATTCATAAGAATTATTTTAATTATAGTTTTTAATTACTGTAATTGGTTGTGTGAAGATTTAATTGATGAAGAATCATGAAGGGGTTCGGAAGAAATAAGGTGAATTGGTTACGGAGGATGTTTATATATACATTGATTTCATGAAATATGGAGTTTTCAATGTATACATGTAAGGTATTTGTGAAAATGCCTAAATGAAGAATTTGGTCTGAGTCATGAAATAAATTCATGAGCTGAAATGTATTATTTATATACCATGGGTCAGCAGGTTAGATATAGAGTTTTGATGGTGTCTGACTTTTACTATCCCAACTTTGGTGGTGTGGAGAATCACATTTATTATCTCTCGGTATGCTTGCTTGCACTTGGGCACAAGGTTGTTATGAGCTTTGTTAATTATCAAAAATAGTAGGAGACAATTAAAGAAATGATTTTGAAGTAAAACAATGAGAAATCAATTGTAAAACGATGTAGAACAAATGAAGTTTTAAGTCGTCGGAACCTATTTTCGGAACCTTGTTTAGACTTGAAAACGATAACGACTTTCAAAACTAATAATACGGTCGGACTCATGGGATGCTAGAGGACTGATCTGGGCGGAAAAACAATGAAAAACTCGCCGGAAAAGTAGCAAACCCGCCGGAGAAGATGACCGGAAAGTCGCCGCCGGCGAACTTTCCGGCGAAGCCCGTTTGGGATATTTTCGGCCAGAATTTGGAAAAACTTTAAACTACAAAGTTGTAGAGAATTAAATTTTGTATGAAATTGATATAAGATTCGTAATTTTCTGATAAAAGGGCTAATTATTATAAATTTCTAAAGTTTCAGCACATTGGAAATTATAATTAAATTATCAGAAAAATTATTTGAGCTGAAATGAATTTACAGAAATCTTATAATATCATTTTAGAATTTCTGTAAATTTTTGAAAAATTATTGAAGAGTAGAAGTAATTATTATATTTTTAAGCTATTTAAAGATAGTTTAAAAATTAGAGGAAAGTCATAGAAAATTCTATGAATGGTGGAAAATTATGAAACTTGGTGAAAGATCTTATAATAATATAATATTAATATTGATGGTGTTTTGAGGATATAAAATTATGTGGAGCTATTATTTCTATTTTGAAGCTATTAAATGATAGTTTTTATAAATGGAAATAATTGCAGAAAATTGTCGGATAATCTGAAAAATGTGAAAATTGGTTGAAAAGTCTAGAATAATATTCTAAAGACTTTATAAGATTTAGTAAGCTCGTGAGGTGTTGGGACGTTATAGATGGTGTGTTAACCGACTAATAAACGAGATATAGTTATTGTAAACTAACTTATCTCATTAAGTTAATGTGAACTAAGTTGCATAAATTGTATGACTAATGTTTGGTCTATGTGAACACTTAAATTGGTGTAGGATTCGTGAAGCGCAGATAGCTTAAGTGTAATCAACGCGCAAGGCAAGTCTTTCAGTTCTTATGTGCTATATGAACTCGATATTGATTGATTATAATTTGTACTGAAATGAGTATGTTGAATTATCTATAATGTGCTATAAATTGTGAAAGTCAATTTATGACTAAGTTGATTGAGTTATGAAACTCAATCTTTATATGATATGTGAACAACAACATGTATGATACGCATAATATAATGTTTATAGTGTATGAACTGAGCATGAAATTCTATGCTACGTGAAGCATGAAAACTGTTGGATTTGTTGAGCTGTCGAGCTCAATCTTGCAAAAATAAACTTTTTGCAGGTCAAGGATATAATGCGATATTATTCGCCATCTGATGATATGGATTAGAAGACGTGCAAAGGGATACCTTTTATTTATTTTAAAAAAAAAAATTGTATTGAATCATGATGATGGTTCTTGACATGTATACTGATAGGTAAGTAAACCTTGAGATATTCAATAAATAAAGAATAATTGTTTTGAATGCATGAAAATGAGCAAATCAATATAGTGATAATACTATATAATAAAGAATCCGAATGTAGAATTGAGTTGTATATACTCATATCTACTTCGATATATAATCGTAAAGGTTGCGATTCAGGGAATAGAAAAAAGGATATAGAAAAATTTTAATTATCCGCATTTTAAACTATTATTTCATCTTAGTATGATGTAAGGCTGAATTAAGATAATAATTAACGCACAAGGTCGGGATTAAGATTAGTCCTAATTTTGGATAAAGTTGGTCCCGATTTTTGGGGGAGTTACACTTGGTATCAGAGCTGATAGGTTTGAAACCTTAGGTAAGAGTACCTTAGGCTATAACCTTGAAGAAGAGAGGTGAAGATGATAGAGTTTAAAGAATAATAAGTTAAGTATAATTATGGTGCAATCGTACTCTTTAATGGTTGATGTATGGTATCTGGGCTAAACAATTCCTTCAGAGAGCGGAGGTTGATACGAACTAGCAACCGATCTAACTCGCTGTGAAAGACAGTGTAGACGAGACGGGAACTAGTTTGTTGGTTGTTTGTGGGAAACCACTCAGGTGTTGTACTGAACACTGTTAAAGACTCGAGGTGTACCGAGTATAGAATTATGGATGCGTATGATTAAGAAGTGATTTTTCGTATAGGTGGATATCTAAGATGAGTTAAGTCCTAGAAACGTTACAAGAACAAGATGTGAATGACGTGACGTAAACTCGAATAAAATAGTGAATGATATGAATGAAGTTAGAGATTCTTAAAGGAAGAATTTATATATAAACAAGAAGATTCAAAGAAGAATCTTGAAGAGTTATGAAAGATGAGAACCAGGAGTTACCTGACTCCAGTAATAAAGATGGTGTTATTAAATAGACGATGTCTATAAGATGAAAATGGTATTAATGATAAGGATGAACTCAAATAGAGTTTAGAGAATTCATGGGAGGCAAGATTATGATAAAATGATTAGGTTCAAAGAAGAACCTGAAGAGATAAAAGAACAGGGAACACCTGAGTTGATTAATCATAAGATA
This sequence comes from Aralia elata, assembly GCA_034770075.1. Lineage (NCBI taxonomy): Eukaryota > Viridiplantae > Streptophyta > Magnoliopsida > Apiales > Araliaceae > Aralia > Aralia elata. Next base: position 183,613 of record JAVJAP010000077.1, read on the forward strand.
ACGTGATTAAAGAGAAGAATAAAGAAGATCGTAGGATGAGACGATCATGAGACAAGAAAGAATCGTAAGAAGAATTGATGATAGAATGAGATCACGACGTGATCTGCTAAAGTTAAAAAATGTCAGAAGATCTTAAATGATTGAATAGTTGTAGCATGATGCTATAAAGAGATGGTACTATGAAATAGTACGAGATAAACTCACGAGGAGTTATGGATAATGAAATACGAGAAATTCGTATCAAGCAAAGAGTTAAGTTAAGAGCAAGATGAAATTAGGTGGGATTTCAATTGAGGACTCATGTTAGTGGTTGAGTTGTACGATTCCTGGTATGGGACGGAAATTTGTGCTTGGTTTGAAAACTACTTAGCTTCCTATATTAATATAGTGGTTGAGTTGAACAAATCCTGGTATGGGACGGGATTTGTCCATGGTTTAACAACCGCTCAGCTTCCTATATTGATTAGTGGTCGAGTTGGTTCGACAACCACTTAGCTTCATATATTGATAATCATTGAAATATTAGTATCACGCTATCGATATACATATGACGAGAAGGTGATTCTTTTCTCATATTTATATTTGATAGTTAGAGAATATTAAGATTAGGTGCGAGTTCTTTGAATTCATACTTATGGTAAGTTCATGACTCATAATCATATAATACGTTTTTGAACCCCTCAGCGAATGGACGTCTTTAGTCTGACTAGGATTAGTTCCTAAACTCATATGATTATGGTAAGTTCCTGAACTCATAACATGTGGTATGTTTAATGAACTATATTGGAGTATAGAAAAGTTGTGCATGAAAAATTGAGAATTTTTACTATAGTAAGCTTTAAGGATGATAGAAATAGATAGAATTATTAAGCAATGGATCATTGGAGAAATTGAAGTTGATGGTGGAGGCATAAGTATTCCAAATCTTCTAGCTATGCTAGATTTCGAAATTTTTGACATCAAGCTAAATTCGCACTGATGTGCCTTTAAAAAAAATAAAAATAAAAATTTTGTTATCCTTAAAACAAGGCGACAAGGGTGTGTAGATGGACTTCGAGCCATTATCACATCGTTACCTGTTGTGGCATGATAACACCTAACATAATTTTCAATGGTTTTGAACCTTTTAAAGAAGAGTCTATGCTAATTGTTTCGGCTAGACAAAGTTGAAAATATCAAAATGTATTTTAAACGATGAAGTCATCAATGCAGCCTAACCTAATGTTGGATGTGATCTAAGGATCGTCAGCCCACTATGGTATGATGTAGTATGACAAAGTCACAAAATGACGGCATCCTCAATGTACTGTTAAAATAGTGCGGCACTATGCGTCATAAACTGATTTTCAGTATTTTAGTAAATAAAGCAGTGTCAAGTGCCACTTGAATCGGCTAGACACAGATATAGAACTGTCCAACTAAATTGATTTGGTATGGACTCCAGAACATCCCTAATTTAGGAAAGTTTTTAGCACCAAATGGTGGCACAGATGAACATATATCATTCAATTGGCGCCGAATGGCGGCCACACAGATAGTGTTGATTAACACGGAAAATTCCTGAATTGGGAAATTCTGTTTGCGTGAAATAGCGGCATAGATAGCAGAGATCAACACAGGGCATAACACAGGCTGATCACCTACGTGCCCGTAAGACCAGACGGTTCACAGATGAATTTCTGATAGAACCTTTTCAAAAACCATGAAAAAGAAAGTTTGTGGTCTTTATGACCCTTAGCAAGATACAGAAAGTTTCCTTAAGCGATTGTTTTTGAAATTTTGAAGTTATTCATCTTGCTTCACAATTATAAATCAATTGTGGAGAATTTCAATTCTGGCAATTGAGATAGAAGGGGTGATGTTCCCTAGAAAAGAAGTAGTCGTGAGAAGCGACAAGTTTAGAAATATTCTTGAGAATTGAATTTTGAGAACGAAATTTGTAGAAGAAGAGATGGATGTGATATCCAAGAAAGTTAATGAGCTTAGTAGAACATAAGTTTGAATGTGGTAATCCTGAGAAGAGGATGTTGATGGTTAAAGAAAAATCTTACTCGGAGTGTATCGAGTTAAGGAATGTTATGTGATAAAAACCTGTAAAGAGTTGTTGTGTAACACACATATATATAACACGACGATGTTGAGATTATTCAACGGTATAGAATGTTGAGAGAAGGTAGATGTGAACCGACGCGTAAGTGAGGTTCGTTAAGGTGATTTCGGGGTACGAAATCCTTATAAGAGGGGAAGAATGTGATGACCCGAATTTTCAGAAAAATATTAAAATAAGAATTTAATAAAATAAAATTCTTATTTGGGTGTTATGATATGTGGTATTATGAAATATAGTGAATATATTATTATATTTGCTATAGTTAAATAAATTTGTGAGAAAATAATTTATAGAAAGAAAAGAAAATAATTGAATATATTATTATATATAAATTGTGAGAATCAATTTATTTAAAGATATGGATAGCTTGAAAGATACATAATTTTTGTATCTATTAATGAGCAACTTAAAATAATTTATAATATTAAATTATTTTAATAGGAGTATAATGTAAATTTTGTGGTGAAGAAAGTAATTTATATATGGAGATTAAATTTAAATTATATTATGAAATAATATAATTTGATTATGAAGTCTTGTAATGAATTCGCTATGAATTAAATTTCATGAGCAAGATAACTAATTCACTTAATTAAATTGTTGAATTAAGATAATATTTAAATTATGGTTAAATATATTAAAGTAATATATTTAATGAATAGAAATAAATTGTTGAAGGCAATTTATGGAAAGAAGAAGATTATTAAATTTAATTATACAAAATTTGTTGTGTATATTAAATAAGTAAATTAAAATAATTAATGGAATATTAATTATTTTAATTGGTCCGTTATGTTAAATAAGGTGAATTAAAATAATTGATAATATTAAATTATTCTAATATGGTGAAATTATCTCATTAAATAAATTATTTTATTTAATGTATAAAGATTAAAATGAGTATACATTAAGTGAAAATGTATTACGCGATAAGTACGAAGAAATGTGTATGTAATATATATATAAAAAATATATATATATATATATATATATAGTTAATGTGTATATGTATATAGGTAATATATGGGAATATATATACACCGTGTATGAAGCTGAGGTTGGGAGCTGAGTCATTAGCATTAAGCGTGAGGTGTTACTTGATAAGGCAATCTCAGGACACTAAGAAAAACAAAGGAGGAGCTTATTACTATCTTATATATACCCTGCTCCTTTTCTCCTCAAAACACTTCCCTGGCCCATTCCATTTCCATTTCGTTCCAAAGAACAAAAAGAAAAAAAAAGAGAAAAAAAAAGAAGCAGCAGTCCCTGACCATTCCCATCCGTTCCCAAAGTAAGAAAAGAAAGCAACAATCAAACATCAAATGAAGGTATACAATTTCCTTCTTCGTTAATTCATAAGAATTATTTTAATTATAGTTTTTAATTACTGTAATTGGTTGTGTGAAGATTTAATTGATGAAGAAATCAATGAAGGGGTTCGGAAGAAATAAGGTGAATTGGTTTACGGAGGATGTTTATATATACATTGATTTCATGAAATATGGAGTTTTTTCAATGTATACATGTAAGGTATTTGTGAAAATGCCTAAATGAAGAATTTGGTCTGAGTCATGAAATAAATTCATGAGCTTGAAATGTATTATTTATATACCATGGGTCAGCAGGTTAGATATAGAGTTTTGATGGTGTCTGACTTTTTACTATCCCAACTTTGGTGGTGTGGAGAATCACATTTATTATCTCTCGGTTTTATGCTTGCTTGCACTTGGGCACAAGGTTGTTGTTATGAGCTTTGTTAATTATCAAAAATAGTAGGAGACAATTAAAGAAATGATTTTGAAGTAAAAACAATGAGAAATCAATTGTAAAACGATGTAGAACAAATGAAGTTTTAAGTCGTCGGAACCTATTTTCGGAACCTTGTTTAGACTTGAAAACGATAACGACTTTCAAAACTAATAATACGGTCGGAACTCATGGGATGCTAGAGGACTGATCTGGGCGGAAAAAACAATGAAAAACTCGCCGGACAAAGTAGCAAACCCGCCGGAGAAGATGACCGGAAAAGTCGCCCGCCGCGAACTTTCCGGCGAAGCCCCGTTTGGGATATTTTTCGGCCAGAATTTGGAAAAACTTTAAAACTACAAAGTTTGTAGAGAATTAAATTTTGTATGAAATTGATATAAGATTCGTAATTTTCCTGATAAAAGGGCTAATTATTATAAATTTCTAAAGTTTCAGCACATTGGAAAATTATAATTAAATTATCAGAAAAAATTATTTGAGCTGAAATGAATTTACAGAAATCTTATAATATCATTTTAGAATTTCTGTAAATTTTTGAAAAATTATTGAAGAGTAGAAGTAATTATTATATTTTTAAGCTATTTTAAAGATAGTTTAAAAATTAGAGGAAAGTCATAGAAAATTCTATGAATGGTGGAAAATTATGAAACTTGGTGAAAGATCTTATAATAATATAATATTAATATTGATGGTGTTTTGAGGATATAAAATTATGTGGAGCTATTATTTCTATTTTGAAGCTATTAAATGATAGTTTTTATAAATGGAAATAATTGCAGAAAATTGTCGGATAATCTGAAAAATGTGAAAATTGGTTGAAAAGTCTAGAATAATATTCTAAAGACTTTATAAGATTTAGTAAGCTCGTGAGGTGTTGGGACGTTATAGATGGTGTGTTAACCGAACTAATAAAACGAGATATAGTTATTGTAAACTAACTTATCTCATTAAGTTAATGTGAACTAAGTTGCATAAATTGTATGACTAATGTTTTGGTCTATGTGAACACTTAAATTGGGTGTAGGATTCGTGAAGCGCAGATAGCTTAAGTGTACATCAACGCGCAAGGCAAGTCTTTCAGTTCTTATGTGCTATAATGAACTCGATATTGATTTGATTATAATTTGTACTGAAAATGAGTATGTTGAATTATCTATAATGTGCTATAAATTGTGAAAGTCAATTTATGACTAAGTTGATTGAGTTATGAAAACTCAATCTTTATATGATATGTGAACAACAACATGTATGATACGCATAATATAATGTTTATAGTGTATGAACTGAGCATGAAATTCTATGCTACGTGAAGCATGAAAACTGTTGGATTTTGTTGAGCTGTCGAGCTCAATCTTGCAAAAATAAACTTTTTGCAGGTCAAGGATATAATGCGATATTATTCGCCATCTGATGATATGGATTAGAAGACGTGCAAAAGGGATACCTTTTATTTATTTTAAAAAAAAAAATTGTATTGAATCATGATGATGGTTTCTTGACATGTATACTGATAGGTAAGTAAACCTTGAGATATTCAATAAATAAAGAATAATTGTTTTGAATGCATGAAAATGAGCAAATCAATATAGTGATAATACTATATAATAAAGAATCCGAATGTAGAAATTGAGTTGTATATACTCATATCTACTTCGATATATAATCGTAAAGGTTGCGATTCAGGGAATAGAAAAAAGGATATAGAAAAATTTTAATTAATCCGCATTTTAAAACTATTATTTCATCTTAGTATGATGTAAGGCTAGAATTAAGATAATAATTAACGCACAAGGTCGGGATTAAGATTAGTCCTAATTTTGGATAAAGTTGGTCCCGATTTTTGGGGGAGTTACACTTGGTATCAGAGCTGATAGGTTTGAAACCTTAGGTAAGAGTACCTTAGGCTATAACCTTGAAGAAGAGAGGTGAAGATGATAGAGTTTAAAGAATAATAAGTTAAGTATAATTATGGTGCAATCGTACTCTTTAATGGTTGATGTATGGTATCTGGGCTAAACAATTCCTTCAGAGAGCGGAGGTTGATACGAACTAGCAACCGATCTAAAACTCGCTGTGAAAGACAGTGTAGACGAGACGGGAACTAGTTTGTTGGTTGTTTGTGGGAAACCACTCAGGTGTTGTACTGAACACTGTTAAAGACTCGAGGTGTACCGAGTATAGAATTATGGATGCGTATGATTAAGAAGTGATTTTTCGTATAGGTGGATATCTAAGATGAGTTAAGTCCTAGAAACGTTACAAGAACAAGATGTGAATGACGTGACGTAAACTCGAATAAAATAGTGAATGATATGAATGAAGTTAGAGATTCTTAAAGGAAGAATTTATATATAAACAAGAAGATTCAAAGAAGAATCTTGAAGAGTTATGAAAGATGAGAACCAGGAGTTACCTGACTCCAGTAATAAAGATGGTGTTATTAAATAGACGATGTCTATAAGATGAAAATGGTATTAATGATAAGGATGAACTCAAATAGAGTTTAGAGAATTCATGGGAGGCAAGATTATGATAAAATGATTAGGTTCAAAGAAGAACCTGAAGAGATAAAAGAACAGGGAACACCTGAGTTGATTAATCATAAGATAAACGTGATTAAAGAGAAGAATAAAGAAGATCGTAGGATGAGACGATCATTGAGACAAGAAAGAATCGTAAGAAAGAATTGATGATAGAATGAGATCACGACGTGAATCTGCTAAAGTTAAAAAATGTCAGAAGATCTTAAATGATTGAATAGTTGTAGCATGATGCTATAAAGAGATGGTACTATGAAATAGTACGAGATAAACTCACGAGGAGTTATGGATGATGAAATACGAGAAATTCGTATCAAGTAAAGAGTTAAGTTAAGAGCAAGATGAAATTAGGTGGGATTTCAATTGAGGACTCATGTTAGTGGTTGAGTTGTACGATTCCTGGTATGGGACGTAAATTTGTGCTTAGTTTGAAAACTACTTAGCTTCCTATATTAATATAGTGGTTGAGTTGAACAAATCCTGGTATGGGACGGGATTTGTCCATGGTTTAACAACCGCTCAGCTTCCTATATTGATTAGTGGTTGAGTTGGTTCAACAACCACTTAGCTTCCTATATTGATAATCATTGAAAATATTAGTATCACGCTATCGATATACATATGACGAGAAGGTGATTCTTTTTCTCATATTTATATTTGATAGTTAGAGAATATTAAGATTAGGTGCGAGTTCTTTGAATTCATACTTATGGTAAGTTCATGACTCATAATCATATAATACGTTTTTTGAACCCCTCAGCGAATGGACGTCTTTAGTCTGACTAGGATTAGTTCCTAAACTCATATGATATATGGTAAGTTCCTGAACTCATAACATGTGGTTGTTTAATGAACTATATTGGAGTATAGAAAAGTTGTGCATGAAAAATTGAGAATTTTTACTATAGTAAAGCTTTAAGGATGATAGAAATAGATAGAATTATAAGCAATGGATCATTGGAGAAATTGAAGTTGATGGTGGAGGCATAAGTATTCCAAATCTTCTAGCTATGCTAGATTTCGAAATTTTTGACATCAAGCTAAATTCGCACATGATGTGCCTTTAAAAAAAATAAAAATAAAAATTTTGTTATCCTTAAAACAAGGCGACAAGGGTGTGTAGATGGACTTCGAGCCATTATCACAATCGTTACCTGTTGTGGCATGATAACACCTAACATAATTTTCAATGGTTTTGAACCTTTTAAAGAAGAGTCTATGCTAATTGTTTCGGCTAGACAAAGTTGAAAATATCAAAATGTATTTTAAACGATGAAGTCATCAATGCAGCCTAACCTTAATGTTGGATGTGATCTAAGGATCGTCAGCCCACTATGGTATGATGTAGTATGACAAAGTCACAAAATGACGGCATCCTCAATGTACTGTTAAAATAGTGCGGCACTATGCGTCATAAACTGATTTTCAGTATTTTAGTAAATAAAGCAGTGTCAAGTGCCACTTGAATCGGCTAGACACAGATATAGAACTGTCCAACTAAATTGATTTGGTATGGACTCCAGAACATCCCTAATTTAGGAAAGTTTTTAGCACCAAATGGTGGCACAGATGAACATATATCATTCAATTGGCGCCGAATGGCGGCCACACAGATAGTGTTGATTAACACGGAAAATTCCTGAATTGGGAAATTCTGTTTGCGTGAAATAGCGGCAATAGATAGCAGAGATCAACACAGGGCATAACACAGGCTGATCACCTACGTGCCCGTAAGACCAGACGGTTCACAGATGAATTTCTGATAGAACCTTTTCAAAAACCATGAAAAAGAAAGTTTGTGGTCTTTATGACCCTTAGCAAGATACAGAAAGTTTCCTTAAGCGATTGTTTTTGAAATTTTGAAGTTATTCATCTTGCTTCACAATTATAAATCAATTGTGGAGAATTTCAATTCTGGCAATTGAGATAGAAGGGGTGATGTTCCCTAGAAAAGAAGTAGTCGTGAGAAGCGACAAGTTTAGAAATATTCTTGAGAATTGAATTTTGAGAACGAAATTTGTAGAAGAAGAGATGGATGTGATATCCAAGAAAGTTAATGAGCTTAGTAGAACATAAGTTTGAATGTGGTAATCCTGAGAAGAGGATGTTGATGGTTAAAGAAAAATCTTACTCGGAGTGTATCGAGTTAAGGAATGTTATGTGATAAAACCTGTAAAGAGTTGTGTAACACATATATTAACACGACGAGTTGAGATTATTCAACGGTATAGAATGTTGAGAGAAGGTAGATGTGAACCGCGTAAGTGAGGTTCGTTAAGGTGATTTCGGGGACGAAATCCTTATAAGAGGGGAAGAATGTGATGACCCGAATTTTCAGAAAAATATTAAAATAAGAATTTAATAAATAAAATTCTTATTTGGTGTTATGATATGTGGTATTATGAAATATAGTGAATATATTATTATATTTGCTATAGTTAAATAAATTTGTGAGAAAATAATTTATAGAAAGAAAAGAAAATAATTGAATATATTATTATATATAAATTGTGAGAATCAATTTATTTAAAGATATGGATAGCTTGAAAGATACATAATTTTTGTATCTATTAATGAGCAACTTAAAATAATTTATAATATTAAATTATTTTAATAGGAGTATAATGTAAATTTTGTGGTGAAGAAAGTAATTTATATATGGAGATTAAATTTAAATTATATTATGAAATAATATAATTTGATTATGAAGTCTTGTAATGAATTCGCTATGAATTAAATTTTCATGAGCAAGATAACTAATTCACTTAATTAAAATTGTTGAATTAAGATAATATTTAAATTATGGTTAAATATTATTAAAGTAATATATTTAATGAATAGAAATAAATTGTTGAAGGCAATTTATGGAAAGAAGAAGATTATTAAATTTAATTATACAAAATTTGTTGTGTATATTAAATAAGTAAATTAAAATAATTAATGGAATATTAATTATTTTAATTGGTCCGTTATGTTAAATAAGGTGAATTAAAATAATTGATAATATTAAATTATTCTAATATGGTGAAATTATCTCATTAAATAAATTATTTTATTTAATGTATAAAGATTAAATGAGTATACATTAAGTGAAAATGTATTACGCGATAAGTACGAAGAAATGTATGTAATATATATATATATATATATATATATATATATATATATATATATATATATATAGTTAATGTGTATATGTATATAGGTAATATATGGGAATATATATACACCGTGTATGAAGCTGAGGTTGGGAGCTGAGTCATTAGCATTAAGCGTGAGGTGTTACTTGATAAGGCAATCTCAGGACACTAAGAAAAACAAAGGAGGAGCTTATTACTATCTTATATATACCCTGCTCCTTTTCTCCTCAAAACACTTCCCTGGCCCATTCCATTTCCATTTCGTTCCAAAGAACAAAAAGAAAAAAAAAAGAGAAAAAAAAAGAAGCAGCAGTCCCTGACCATTCCCATCCGTTCCCAAAGTAAGAAAAGAAAGCAACAATCAAACATCAAATGAAGGTATACAATTTCCTTCTTCGTTAATTCATAAGAATTATTTTAATTATAGTTTTTAATTACTGTAATTGGTTGTGTGAAGATTTAATTGATGAAGAATCATGAAGGGGTTCGGAAGAAATAAGGTGAATTGGTTACGGAGGATGTTTATATATACATTGATTTCATGAAATATGGAGTTTTCAATGTATACATGTAAGGTATTTGTGAAAATGCCTAAATGAAGAATTTGGTCTGAGTCATGAAATAAATTCATGAGCTGAAATGTATTATTTATATACCATGGGTCAGCAGGTTAGATATAGAGTTTTGATGGTGTCTGACTTTTACTATCCCAACTTTGGTGGTGTGGAGAATCACATTTATTATCTCTCGGTATGCTTGCTTGCACTTGGGCACAAGGTTGTTATGAGCTTTGTTAATTATCAAAAATAGTAGGAGAAGACAATTAAAGAAATGATTTTGAAGTAAAACAATTGAGAAATCAATTGTAAAACGATGTAGATACAAATGAAGTTTTAAGTCGTCGGAACCTATTTTCGGAACCTTGTTTAGACTTGAAAACGATAACGACTTTCAAAACTAATAATACGGTCGGACTCATGGGATGCTAGAGGACTGATCTGGGCGGAAAAACAATGAAAAACTCGCCGGAAAAGTAGCAAACCCGCCGGAGAAGATGACCGGAAAGTCGCCGCCGGCGAACTTTCCGGCGAAGCCCGTTTGGGATATTTTCGGCCAGAATTTGGAAAAACTTTAAACTACAAAGTTGTAGAGAATTAAATTTTGTATGAAATTGATATAAGATTCGTAATTTTCTGATAAAAGGGCTAATTATTATAAATTTCTAAAGTTTCAGCACATTGGAAATTATAATTAAATTATCAGAAAAAATTATTTGAGCTGAAATGAATTTACAGAAATCTTATAATATCATTTTAGAATTTCTGTAAATTTTTGAAAAATTATTGAAGAGTAGAAGTAATTATTATATTTTTAAGCTATTTAAAGATAGTTTAAAAATTAGAGGAAAGTCATAGAAAATTCTATGAATGGTGGAAAATTATGAAACTTGGTGAAAGATCTTATAATAATATAATATTAATATTGATGGTGTTTTGAGGATATAAAATTATGTGGAGCTATTATTTCTATTTTGAAGCTATTAAATGATAGTTTTTATAAATGGAAATAATTGCAGAAAGAAAATTGTCGGATAATCTGAAAAATGTGAAAATTGGTTGAAAAGTCTAGAATAATATTCTAAAGACTTTATAAGATTTAGTAAGCTCGTGAGGTGTTGGGACGTTATAGATGGTGTGTTAACCGACTAATAAACGAGATATAGTTATTGTAAACTAACTTATCTCATTAAGTTAATGTGAACTAAGTTGCATAAATTGTATGACTAATGTTTGGTCTATGTGAACACTTAAATTGGTGTAGGATTCGTGAAGCGCAAATAGCTTAAGTGTAATCAACGCGCAAGGCAAGTCTTTCAGTTCTTATGTGCTATATGAACTCGATATTGATTGATTATAATTTGTACTGAAATGAGTATGTTGAATTATCTATAATGTGCTATAAATTGTGACAGTCAATTTATGACTAAGTTGATTGAGTTATGAAACTCAATCTTTATATGATATGTGAACAACAGCATGTATGATACGCATAATATAATGTTTATAATGTATGAACTGAGCATGAAATTCTATGCTACGTGAAGCATGAAAACTGTTGGATTTGTTGAGCTGTCGAGCTCAATCTTGCAAAAATAAACTTTTTGCAGGTCAAGGATATAATGCGATATTATTCGCCATCTGATGATATGGATTAGAAGACGTGCAAAGGGATACCTTTTATTTAGTTTAAAAAAAAAAATTCTATTGAATCATGATGATGGTTCTTGACATGTATACTGATAGGTAAGTAAACCTTGAGATATTCAATAAATAAAGAATAATTGTTTTGAATGCATGAAAATGAGCAAATCAATATAGTGATAATACTATATAATAAAGAATCCGAATGTAGAATTGAGTTGTATATACTCATATCTACTTCGATATATAATCGTAAAGGTTGCGATTCAGGGAATAGAAAGAAGGATATAGAAAAATTTTAATTATCCGCATTTTAAACTATTATTTCATCTTAGTATGATGTAAGGCTGAATTAAGATAATAATTAACGCACAAGGTCGGGATTAAGATTAGTCCTAATTTTGGGTAAAGTTGGTCCCGATTTTTGGGGGCGTTACACCCCCATATGCCCGACCTCTCCCTCTTTCTCTCCCTTGTGACTCACCTCCTTGGTTCAATTAACCTCATACTTAATTTTAATCAAGTGACACATTGTCATCAACTTCTTTACATGTGACACCTAGCACTAATCCTTTCTTAAGCCTTAAGTCTTTAGGTTTTAACCCTAGGCTTAAGCCATAGCTCAACCCTTGGCTCAACCCTAGGCAAGTCATTTTAAACCCTAGCCAAGTCATTTTAAACCCTAGGCTCAAATGAGTTAGTTACATCCAAACTAGTTTTGTTTCTAATTTTTTCTAGTTAGGGTTTCCTAACTATTTCGATTAGTCAAACAAAAAAATTTTATTACGATTTTTTTTTATTAGAGATTATATCTCACATTCCCGAATAAACGATATGCCGTAATTCAAAAATTCAAAAATTCGAAAACATGAAAAACGTTTTTATCGTGAATAGTGTTTTTACGCCTTTTTCTGATAAAAATATTTTTATTTAAGATTTCATCTCCCAATATCAATTAATTAATATGACATTGCTCAAAAAGTCGAAAAACGAAATAACGAGTCCGTCATGTGATGAATAGTGTTTTTATGAATAGTGATTTAGCGATTTCTCGGAAATTTTTTATTTCATTTATGAAACCGTGACACATGATCAAAATCAAATATCACATTCATTAGGTCAAAATCGACCTTCACACAGATAACATATAAGCATTTCTGTCAAAATATTCATTTTATTTATTAAATAATAAAATCCTAATTACAAGGATAGTCTGCATTCTTGATCATTACAGTGTACATCTGACGTGGGCATCGAGAAGTATTTACCAACTGGGAGAATGTTGGAATGTTGAGGATTTATTAGTAGTCCGGTTTTGGGTTTTACTAATGTATTGAGCTTAAACTCATGTTATAATAGCAGGTAGGGTTTTCTAGTTGCTATAAAACAGTGTGTGAATCATTGTAGAGCGTGTGAAGCATCTTATGAATACATTAGACAAGTAGGACTAGCTAAATTGGTGAACCTGAATATATCGTGCCTGAATATATCGTGTGTTCTTATTTTTTTCATTCTTCATATAATATTTGTGTAAATGTGTTAATATTGGTTCTTAAATTCTAACACCCACATCTTTATAGATAATATCTGTTGCATTCCTCTTCTTTCTTCTCTTAATTCCTGTATTCTTAGCTTTGCTCAACTGTCTCTCTTCTTTCTCTTATGTTTTTTTTTCACCCTATTTGCAAGATCTGCTCTCTCTAGATAGATCTAACATAAATAGAACAAATTGTGTTACAGAAAATAAGGATATTGTTGGAATACAATGAAGAAATTTAACTGTGGTGATTCGTTTATATTGACAGGAAATAGTGAAAATCAAGATTCTGTTAGTAAGTTTTGTACTTGTGGATTAAGAGTTAGAGTATGCATAAGTTATAAAGAAAAAAACTTCGAAAAAACGTTTCCCGTGTTGTGCAAATTTTGGGGTAAGTTGTGCAATTGATTGAGTATACAATTTATCTTCTTAATTAATTTCTAATTTTATTGTAAGGTTTTAAATAGACCGAAAGCTTTTGTGGGTTCTTCCAGTGAAATATTGAGAAAGTGGATTTGGAATAGGTTGTTGCAACAGTTGTGGAGGATGAAGTTAATTTCCTCGAGAGCAGAGTATCTGAGTTGGAGTTATAAGTGTCTATGTTTATCTAACAAAAATACAAAATTAAAGTATTAAATTGAGATACTAATTCTGGAAGTCAATCTGTTTTCAAAAAAAGGAGAAGTGGATGATGTTATAAATTAGTAGGAATAACCTTGTGCTGTATATTCAATATTGTTAAAAAATTCTTAGAATAAGAAATTAAACATCCCTTTCCTTGTATATTGTAATCTACTTGGTGATATGAATTAATAGAATCAATACGTGACTTTGTGTTTAGTTTGTTATATCAATGAAATCAATTGAGTTTCAGTGAATATTAGTATGGTTGTGTATGGCATGTTTAGTTTGTGATTTCAATCAATGAATGAACAAATTTCCAAAAAAAAAAAAAAATAATGATATATCATACGACTTTATATGTCGACTTTTTAGTTGAGAGTTACGCGGATAATTATGATTAGTAATATTTATTTAATATGGTGGACCAATTATATAATTCTACCCAATCCCATGTATTGATATATTTCACTATCGTAATTCGGCAAAAAACTCTCGCAATATATAGCAGACTTTAAAAAAAATACTCACTACTTTCTATCACTAGTGGCGGATCTATGTGGAGGGCAAAATGGACACTGTCTATGCTCAGCTTTTTTTTTTTAGGTATAAGGACAGGGGCAAAAATAAAACTTAATAAACTTAAGGGGGCATATTTATGAAAAAGTTAAACTTAGAGGTAAAAAAACTTGAACTACTACTATTCTAAAATAAAACTAAACACGCGGTGTATAATGTATTCAAATTCTTGCTCTCTAATCTTGGATCCACCCCTGTCTATCACTAAAAATTATAATTGTTTTCTCTCTAAAAATTTTCACTCACTTGATTTTTTAACATTTAATTATTTGCACTCACTATCTCTCCCTCTAAAACATTAGTTATTTTCCCTCTTTAAATTTCTTTACTCATTTATCTATTTAAAAAATTTATTCACTTTCTATCTCTAAAATTTTATATATACAACTTGTTTTTAAGAATTCTTATTTATATTTTTCTTTCTCTAAATTTTATTACTCACTTTCTCTCCCTACGAAAATTATTCCTGAATTTGTTCTTGATATCACACACAAACTTGTGTATCTCTATTTTATGTTTTGATAAGTTTCTATGATAAAATTTCCCCCTCTCGCTCCCAAAATCTATATATGTAAATTTTTTCTTACTAGAGAGAATAAATTATACAAGTACAGTACAAAAAACTATCTAGTGATTTACAATATCCAGTAAAGAATTTTCAACTCTCTAAGTGAAAATGAAGTAGCTATGATTATATTAACATAATTATATATAAAAAGATAAATAAACAGCCATGCACAAGTACCACACTATTTAAATAAACTTAAGGAGTTGATATGCAATAAGAATCAATATTTACTACCAATATTTATAAGAACCAGACTGACAGGTACCAAATCACTTGATAACCACTATTGCATTGCACCATGGTTATTCCAAATCAACAACTTGAGATCTTAAAAATCTTGCGTATTTGAGTTCTGCAGTCTTTTCCCAAATCAACAACTTGAGATGCATTACCTCGATTAGCTTCTTGTCCCGGATGCCCTTAAAATCAAAAAAATAAAAATTTGCCAAAATCTCAAAAGCAAAACGTGGGTGGGGGTGTGGGGGGCTTGCATGGGGTTTCTTTTAGAATTTTTTTTGAACCTAGATTTTCGAGAAGCAAAAATCCAAAAGATACTACAATTGTTAATTACAAATACTAGTTTTAATTAAAATTAGGGTAAATTTCATTTAACTATTTGAGGTGTATGCGATTTCTCACATAATCACCCACGTTTTAAAATTCGACATTTAAATATTTATAGTATTGAGGTTAAGTGAAATTTTCAATTTTTTCATTCAATTTAATAGTGTGCGTGCCACTCGTCAAAAGTGCGTGAAAATCCGCTAAAACTTTAAAATTTTAAAAAAAGATACCCAAAATACCCCAACCCCAAACTCACATTCTCTCATCATCTTCTCCCTACCTAGCTACCGCTCACCACCACCTCCATCACACAATACTCCATAGCCACCAACTTCAATTGGAAATAAAGCAAAGTACCCATACAAAAGAAAAAATATATTTTTTTTCAACAACAATTCTCTATATATTTTTCTTTTACAAAAAAAGGGATTAAATTTTGGGGCTTAATCAAGGCTGTCTATCATCTCATTGACTACAAACCTGCTTCATATATATCACCGCGCCTCTATCGTGTTGGTCGCTCCATCATTTCCCATCTCTATTCTTCATCTTCGTTTGCATCTTCTCTCCTACATCTTTTCTCCTCACCCAATTGAAAACCTAAATATTAAAACCCCAAACCCCAAATCTACCATCATCTTTACCCACCACACCACCATCGTCGCCCCCTCCATCTCCACCATCATTACACATGCACAACTCATCCATTTGATATTTTCACCAATAGAAACCCCAATTTGACTCATTTTGCTCTCAAAATCAACAAATTAAAGTTAAACTTAGTGTCGACGCCGGGTTTTCTCGTTCTCTTCTCTTCCAATTTTAGCCTTTTGATTTAGATGACGTTTGGAAAAGGTCGGCATTGATGTCGACGGGGTTTTGAAAGATCGTTTTTATGATGAGCCAATTAACCAGAGTCGCCAGTTGGTATATTTGAAATGGATGTACCAACTCATCCGGATTTTCGTGTTTTATGAATCGCTGGCTCATATGTGACTCCGAATTAATTGGTCTGCGAATCGAGATTCATAGAGTTCGGGGGCTTGCTTAAGTGAGGGGAAGGTGTTAGGCACCCCTCGACTTCCGTGAAACACGGTTACCGCAATCTTGATGCTTTCCTATCCTTTAATTCATGAAATGTGTGTGTGCGCGCGCTTGTGTGTGGGTTGTGTGGTCTATGTGAATGTCGTGGTGAGTTTGTATGAAAGAGTCATTTGGATTTTAGGGAAAATCGTGTGTATTACTTTGAGAATGCTTCGGAATGTCTTTTCGGCATACACGAGAAAGCTTTATGAGAAAGGTTTGATTTTAATTATCAAAACTATGAGATTTTCATTAAGTGTCGTTTTAACAAAACAAGAGTTTTAAACCTTCGTCAAAATAGGAATCGAGATCTATACGTTGCTTTCATAAAATGATGGGCAATTTCTAGGATCTCTTTCACCCTATGCACAAAGATTTAATGAAACGTCAATTACTTATAAAATCATTTGTGTGTTGTTTTGGAAAAAACGATTTTTCTTTAGCTTTCTCGCTAGATATGAATCGACATTTCATTAACGTTTCTCAAATTTTAACCTCGTGATTTCTAATATCCTACTTTGATTGATTTTATGAAAATCTTATCATTTAGCTTTGAAATCAATTTCGTGTCATAATTCAAGTCGAGCATAAACACGCGTCGGGCTATTCATGGGCATGTAAGCCATCAAAATATCCCCGAACGCCAACAATCACAAATTCCACTATTTCGGGGCCTTAAGCACGATTCTCGCCTTAGCGTCGTTTTAAGGCCCAACGATTACATATTTACAATGAGAACTACGTCATCTCTACTTCTTACATCAAGATATGTCCATCATCGGATCGGGACCCCGGGGTCGCTTTCCTAGGCTCACAACCAAGTATCACCACACACAAACAATCGGATATTACAAGAAAATAAACCAACCCGGATAATCTAACAATACCAAGACATCCTAAAATAACGATTTAAAGGAAATGATACCAAACATAACACCTTAAAACAAACAAAGTAAATTAATGACTACGAATTATCATTCGGGTATTAGGAAGAGTTTATATATAATCTGATGGGAAAACTTCAACTCATAATCCCTAATTCATTTTTCAACAAAGATACATGGAAAGTTACATCTAATTTAACCCAATCCAATATGACATGAAATTGCTAGAAACAAACTAGAAATTATTATTCACCATTGCAATTGATCTCAAATGGAGTATAGAACTGTGTGTATTTTGAATAAGTATATAAGAAGTGATATTTGAATACAATCAAAAATTAAAAGGATTTGAAATTCTCTCTTTTTTCTCTCCTTTTCTCTCCTATTTTTTGTAGCAAAATAACTCCACTAATTTTCTCTTCTATTTTCCGTGCTCTTTTGCCTGGCAATGGAATTTCCCTTCTTCTTCCCAAAAACTGCTACAAACCCCCCTGTTATGCTGCCGAAGCTGCCTTATAATAAGGCTGGCCAGAGCCAGCCGCAGAATCTATCACTGCGGCTGGCCGGCAGATAGATCTGCGGCTGGCCAGCTGGCCACGGCCTCCCATCGCACTCAGAGCTGCTGAGTGCTGATTTCCCGGTTTTCGATGCTTGGTCGGCACTCACTTGGCCGCGAGATCCATATCGCGGCCTGGCGGGCTTGACATTTCTCGATTTTCGTGTCAACGCCCTCGATTTTTCGTTTTTTTACCGCAACGTCGGTTTTTTTTCCCGCTGGATCAGGCTCTGTGCTTTACAGTCCGAGAGAATCATTGAGAAGCGCGCCCACACCTTCCGGGAATGCCAAAATTCGGATAGATAGCCCTGCTATCATGTCGATTTCGGCTGCAAGATTATCATCGGTGGCGTTCGAGGTGTCCGTACTTTTCCTATCTTTTGCTCTCGCAGGCCGATCCATTTGTACGAAATATGCACCTACCTGATCAAGGTTTGTAATACGGAAGTGCAAAAATTTATGGGTGTCTACAGCTGCCCCTTCTTTATCAATGTTTATGTAATGTTAAATGAAATAAACAGGATAAAAGAATAGACCACTCGATGCGTAGTGAATGACAGTGCAATAAGAATTATGGACAATACATACATGAATGACAGTGCATAAAGGAAATGACAATACATAACAATGATGCAACACATATATGATTTATGAGTGCAAACACAAGATGTAATGCATGCAAAAAAACATCCGCAAGAGTGTCGATTGTTTCTTAACCCCTTGACCGTTTGGTGTTTGTTAGCTCGTTGGGTGATTCACTCTCCTCAATCTATCGTTCTCGGTTCGGAGGTCCGGGGTTATCGTCGCTGGTCACCAACCATCTCGTAACCCCCCGGTTATCTGTCACCGGTTTAGATTTATTCTTGTCGGAGCCTGGTTTTCGTCGCCTGGACATCCCATACTCATGATCGGGCCGGTTATCGTCGTGCCGGGTCGATCTGTCTCGTCTTAGGGGCCGGGTATCGTCGGCCGGGGTCGCTCGTCTCGCGAATCACCTTATCCCATCGGCATTGTCATCAAAGGACGTTATTCCCTCCTGGACTAGTTTGAGAGGCATCCTTTGGAGTTCGTTCCTTGCACATCGTTCTTTGGCCCGGCCAATCGCTTTTGGACTCTGATAGGCTAGGAAGAGACCCTTGACACCTAAAACCTGCATCGATTTTTTTTTTTGCATTTCATGGATCACAGACAGTATTATCATCCTATTCATGCATGTGATCCCAACATGTGTAAATTGAGAAAAAATGACCTCCTGTAACAGTCTTTTGATAATGTTCTACAGAATGTCCATCCATTGTAGTGGTTCGCTTGGATGCTCTTACCCAGGTTGCTCACCCACCTTTGTGGTGGTTTGTTTGGATCTCAGCCCTTCCAAGGTGGCTCACCATCTTGTCGTGGTTTGCTTGGATGCTCTTCTCAGGTTGCTCACCCACATTGTGGTGGTTTGTGTTGGATTCTCAGCCCTTCCCAGGGTGCTCACCATCATGTCGTGGTTTGATTGGATGTTCTTCCCAGGTTGCTTACCAAACTTGTCGTGGTTTGCTTGGATATCAGCCCTTGCCCAGGGTGCTCATCTTCCTTGATCGTTGGTGTGCTTGGATGCCTTCCCAGGTTGCTTACCAACTTGGTCTTGGTTTTGCTTGGATATCCAGCCCTTCCAAGGGTGTTCACCATCTTGTTCGTGGTTTTGCTTGGATGCCTTCCCAGGTGTGCTCACCAACTTGTCCGTGGTTTGGTTGGTTATCAGCCCTTCCCAGGGTGCTCACCATCTTGTCGTGGTTTGCTTGGTTGCCTTCCCAGGTTTGCTCACACAACTTGGTCGTGGTTCGCGTTTGGATATCAGCCCTATCCCAGGGTGCTCATCATCTTTGTCGTGTGTTTGCTTGG